>PITA01000135.1:210705-284571 GCA_004023965.1 Spilogale gracilis | reverse complement strand
AAAAAATTTGACTGTCAATCTATACTCAATCAAAAATTGTGATATTTAGCAAATTCTACCTACAGTTATTTTTAAAAATTAATAATTAGTAAATAATTCTAAATATTCTGCATCTAAAACAAGAGGCTAAAGGGAAAAGAACAAAGCTATATTTAAAAAAATACATAAACACTATACTTTCCATATGTATAGAGTATATATAGGCATATATGTGAATGCATATATACAGCTAGACATCTCTTTGTGTACTTACATATGTATACATATATATACGTACACATGTGTATCTAAGTCCACACATATATAAATTTTGCCTGTGGTAAAATTTTTAAGAGCATGTAACTGTAGATGTGCATGTCACAAACAGTTTTCCTGGACACCAAAAAAAAAATCACTATTTTATATGAAAACACAAGGATAATTCTCCCTTTAAAACACTGATGGATATGAAATAAGTAATTCCTATCAAATGTTTATTTGGTACCTACTTTTTCAATACAAGTGAAGTATAATTTGGTGATGCAGAGACATACATTTTCTAATTAAAAATGAAGACAAATTTTTATTTACATCCTCTTCAATTATCTTTACGGCACAAAATATTTAACCATCTTCAATTTAAGAAGAATTGACACAATGTATTAATTTTCCCCTAGAGAAAAAAAGATGAGGAAAAATACAGTTATCAGAAGCTTTAGCTGGGAACAGATTTCACAAAATAATACATCATTTGGAAGTTTTCGGTTTATTTGAAATTTCTTATGTATCACTCTGCTTTTCTTCCCCACTCTATAATGGGCTGGGGCCCAGTTCCTAAAGAGAGCAAAGAACCAGCCTCTTGAAAGGAGCCCTGCCCAGCTTCCAGGAGGCCCTGGGGAGGTACTGGTCCCACCAGCCAGTCTGCCAGCCTCCAGTGCCCAGCACGTGGCCCGGAGAATGAAGGAAAGACAAGGTGACATGAAGCCCAGCCTGGTACAAAGAACTGCCTGTCTCATTCATTCTGGACTGTCTCTTCTCTCTGTATTCCTTTTTTTCTCTCCTGTCAAGGGCCTTGTCTTTTTCCCCATCTTCCTGTGGCTCTTCCCGTTTTATTCCCGTCTTCCCTTCTCCTCTTGTTCTTACTAGTGAGAACTACTATTTCCAGTGCTTCCTTCTCCAGTGTATTTTTTTCTCTCTGCTAACATATTTCCTTTGTAAACTATGCCCATCAACAAAAACCTTGGCATACTTGCAAAAATATACAAAATTCTAATACTTTGGGAAAATTCCAGGAGGAAAAATATAGATATAGTACATGAGCACGACTAGCATAGATAGGATCTTTCCTCTCTTTTCATTATACCTGCAAGCCCCATCTTGTCAACTATCTACTTTTCCCCTCATTTTTCTTTTAAAGAGTTTATTTATTTGACAGAGAGAGAGAGAGAGAATACAAGTGGAAAAGGAGAAGTAGACTCCCCACTGAGCAAGGAGCCTGACCTGGCACTCGATCCCAGGACCCTGGGATCATGACCTGAGACACTCAGGTGCCCCTCCCTCATTTTAAGCACACTTTTCTCTACCTCCCTGTTTGGCCTTTCCTCTAGCATCCCTTCCCCCTCCTCTTTCCTCTTTGTTCTTCTCAACATCTTTAATATCCTCATTGGAGAACATTCTTTCACAATTAACCAAGTGTTCCACACCCTTCCCCTTCCAATGCACATAAAATCTCACCAAATTCTATCCAGGAAACACATTCTTCAACCAACCTTTCCCCATCTCCTTAGCAAGCCTATAGAAGAAAATTCAGAACATGTGTCTCAAATGAACACCCTTCTAGGACAGAAATAACTCGTGTGTTTCAAACTTTTTAGCCCACCATAGGAAATCTTCAATGTGGGTGTTGAAGACACCTGTTGAAAATATTTTCCAAGTCTATTCATGCATCCAAAAATATTTTATCTAAATTCAGTTTGAAAATTAACTAATAATTTGGCCACGATTTCATTGTAGAATTCACCTCAGTGTTCGGTATTTTATGTCTCTTTATTTGCCTTGAAATCTGCACTAAATTCATTCTTGTTACAAGTGCACTTTTCGAATATTTTCCATTTCTTGCTTTCCAATAAATGCACACCGAGGTATAACAAGAAGGAAAAGTCCTTTAACAGTCTCAATTGAGTTCATTTTTTAATGCACACTCTCCTTTTAAAAAATTTCTGCCTGCTTTCATTATTTTTAAGTCATTTGTTAATTTCAGTACCAAACAGGCCAGGACTTGGGGTCTTTTTCTGGAGTGAACTCCTCTTCCAAAAACATCATAAATGTGTTTTTCATGATGAATTACATGTAAACCAGCCAGCTCTGCTCAAGAGCCAGGACCAACATGCAATTAGGCTGGAGAAATCTCATGTGCTCTTTCCACCTTTCCTGTTCCCTCTCTGCATGGAAAAAGCAAGAAAGGGAAAATTTCCTGACCAGATGCCAAATGAGCCCTGAACTTGGGAGGTGTCCTGGGTGATGGGCAGCGGCCTGGCTCCCGGCTCCCGCTTGGCCCAGCCCGTGGAGCTCCCGCGGCCTCTCCGCACTGCTGTGGCACATTACTTCCGCTTTTCTAACTTTTCCACTTCTGAGCACCATCAATTATGCACTAGAATAACAGAGGCCTGGCAAGGCAGTGTAACATAAAGGCCGATTATGATGATAAATAATGTAAACACCTGCCTGCCATGTTCCTTTCACCACTGATAGGAGGCCAGGGGCATGTGACTGCATGCTGAGCTGAAGATTCAAATGCACCAAATGACCAGTTTGGAGAGAGCAGACCGTCCACTCACCAGTGAACCTTCCTGTTCATTGTCCACTGGGAGGAAAGGGGCAAAATAAACACACTGCTCACAATGGGACTCACACTTGCAAAACTTATTAAGAATTGGAAAAGACAAACGACAAGTCATGTTGGCACTCGATACAGCCCAGCAAGTACAGGAAACAATATGGAGATGTATGTGGCATCTTTCATCTTCCAGAGAAAGGTGAACAATGGCAAATACAATGATTTTAAGAGAAAGGACACACTGTTTTCACGTAAAGTTATTCAAACTTGAATCAACTCAGGCCTGTAGTGCTTGGTGTGCTTCACCAGAGTTTATACGTTTGATGATAAAGTTACAATTGGATGCTGGCAGGAGATTAACAGATGTAGACATCTCTGGTCTAACATCTTTTTTAAAAAAACTACCCTCACCATCTCTCAACTGTAATTCAGAAGCTCTTAAAGTGTCCTTATTATCCTTCCTCACTCTATATTTTAAATTGTAATGTGCAAATTCACAGCTGAGAAGGAACTTTTACATGTTCAAAAACTGCAAAGAAAACAAGTTTCCTCCCTGCACCGCTCTAGGAAGTTCAAAACTCAGTAATGCTGCCAGGATCTGAACACCAAGAGGACACTGTTCCTTATCTATCCCAGGCAAACAAAACTGTAAACTGGGCCTTTAACGGTGTACACCTAAAAGGAAATCTCAATCTGAAAAAAAAAAAAAAAATCAGATAACTACCACAATATAATGCAACATTTTCATGCTTTAAAAAGGTCAGAATAATCACAGTGGTCCATGTAAGAGTACAACGGGAAAGAATAAAATTAGGTTCCAGTAAGGATGTTGGTAAATCAAAAAAGCTAACCTTAAAATATAAGAAATGCAGAAGAATAGCACTTAATTCATGTCAATTGATACTCAACTTCATTTCTGGAATGAGGCTCCCATTATCTAGAAATATTCCAAAATTAATCCTTGGTCTACATGAGAGCTAATATTATATTTCTAAATGCAAATTGACGAAAACTCTAGGGGGAAAAACCATTTTGAACTGTGGTTTCCAGAAGGCTTCAGGTTTAGTCATGTCAAATTAAAGGAGAGCAAAGCTTCTTAAAATAACATTCTTCTTAAATCACATCCATATGATTTAGCAAATTGATATGGCCAAAGTCAATAAATCATGACGCAGAGCTTTTATTTTAATGTATGAATGCTTTTATTTTATTTTTTGCTTTGAGCCAACTCCTTATAATTTTTAGCCCAAAGTTGGATGTATATTCTTGTCTAGGCAAAACAAGATATTGCTCACGTCATGGGTTCCTGCTTCTCAATGTCAACCAACCACCAGTGAAAGAAATCATCCCCAACAGTTCAGCAGGGCACAGAGCTAGCTGCCTGAGGTTGCACCAACATGCAAGCCATTAACTGCCTTTCAGTGGGCAGTATTTGAATTTGTTGATTTTCACCACTTTTCAGCGTGTAAGTGCTTCTTTTTTCTTAACCCTGGGGATTTCGTTTGTGCTGACACATACCCAAGAAGCAATCTTCATTTTAAGGGAAGCATTTTGTGCACTCCTTAATGATGGGTGTTTAAGAGAAATGGTAATTATGATAGATTTTGAGCCTTAGGTAACAGACAGCCTCACACTGAGAGGGTTCACTACATTTAACACCAAACTCCTCATTAAGAAATGTAGATGTATCAATTCAGTCCTGTGCAGACATACTGACAGTAAAGTCCATGTTAGTGAAAGCATTCCTCCTTACGATGGATGGCCTCATGAGAGAGCCAACACTCCACAAGATCATGCAAGTCTGCCCAGATTGTGAGCAAATGAAACTTCTTGGGGACAATTAAACATAAGGGACATTGGTTGGAAATATTATTAAAAACATCAATGCTTAAAATCTCATTCCCCCTTTTCTTCTTTTTCCCCCTATAACTTTTAAACTTTTTTCTTGCTTAAATGTGTCATGTAAGGGCGCCTGGGTGGCTCAGTGTGTTAAAGCCTCTGCCTTCGGCTCAGGTCGTGATCTCAGGGTCCTGGGATTGAGGCCTGCATCGGGCTCTCTGCTCAGCGGGGAGCCTGCTTCCTCCTCTCTCTGCCTGCCTCTCTGCCTACTTGTGATCTCTTTCTGTCTGTGTCAAATAAATAAATAAAATCTTTAAAAAAAAAAAAAGAAGTGTCATGTAAGCTACCACATTAGATAACGTACATGCTATGATTCTGAACATAATTTCAGACAAAAGCAATTCACATGGTCTTAACTAATTAATACCAGTAATGAAAATACTATGAAAACACATTATACATATGTGTGTATATACTTTATGTATTTCTAACCTAGATGACACTTTCAAAATATATTCCAGGTAAATATTACCGTTAAATGGGGGGGGGGGGGGGATGAATCCTTCAACCAGGCTGTCACAGCTCAATCCCTTTCTCACCCATGCACATGGAAAAAAGTTTTTCTACCCAGCTTGCTTTCAAAGATGGCAAACAGAATTTAATTTTTCATGGTGCCCAAAGTATAAAGCATGTTCAAATTCCACACAAAGAAATATTCATCTCATCCTTTATTGGTTAATAATCTAAAACTCTAAATAACTTCAGAAAGCCAAGACAATTTCAACTAAATGACATGTAAGTTTCATCCAGCACCTTCAAGCTGTTAATGATATGGAAAATCTGAAATAAAGTATTTATTTGTCAGTTTACTTCAAGAACCTTGTTTCAAGAAAAACTTCTATATCGAATTATATTATTTATTACAGTTAAACTAACTTAGAAGCTTATCCAGTTCTTGCTCCAGAGGGTAAGGTCACGTTCTCTAATAGGGTTGGCATAAGCCACGTATCTTTCAACGCATACCATCTCTCTTAGAAAATTTAAAAGCCAAACCCCATGAAGACTCTCTAGCAGGGAAAGAGTGAAACGTGGGCATGGGCCATAATAATCACCAGTGAAGGTTAAAATGTTCTGGCAGAGGAGGGGGCTTCATGATACTGATACAGGCTAATAATCTGTAAACCATCAGAAAAGAGCATGAAAAGTATTTAGCATTTTATAAATATTTGAGAGCAAAGCAAGCATTTCTGGTTTAAATCAACCAGATTTTAAACTTTCTGGTTTTATAAGAACATCCTACTATAAATCTTTCTAAAATTTGCCTGCTTTTGTTTATTTTATTTTATTCAGGCCAGTAATGACCACGACAAATACCTAAATGCTGAACGAAGCAAAGATTCTATCCCCAAATTTGATGTGGGAGGCTTAAATTTCTTCTATAAAGCCAACAATAGTAAATAAGTTCATTATTGGTCACTTTCTTTTTGTTAAACCATAACCAAAAAAATAAAACCTTTATGGTTCATAAGGGGAATCCAAAGTCTGGAAAAAACAAAATTATTACTATATCCACGCCAATCCTTAATCTACCCCCCCAAAAAAGATTTCTAGTTAAAATAAGTCTTTTCGATCTATAATATTTAGAATGACAAGAGAAGTCCTGTGACTCCATCCTGCTTCCAGCATCTGTCAAGAAAATCACAGACCTAACTCTCAATTCATGGGAGAATGCTAACAGAGGATGAATAATGCTTCAGAGGGAGAAAGCATATTATTAGAAAGGTTCAAGACCAAATATTCACAGTGCTGCAAAGAGCTTTTTTCCCTCCAAGTATGAGTTACGGAATTAAAAAATACAGATGAACACGCTATTTTTAGTGGATAATCCCCAAAATAGAAGAAAAATAGGAGAGTATGTGATATAGAATGAGATATATATAAATGCACTTATGTGTGTGTATCTACTTTAAAATTTTAAAGTCCTGAAGGAGAAAAAGACTAAGCTAAGAGCTTACTTTTTTAGGTCATTTTTGCATTTCAACTTTTAATCATAAAACTGCCTTTATTTGCTCCAACTCTGCAATCTATTCAACAAATCCTATCAAAGATATTCACATGCGCCGAATTGCAGACGACTGTGGAAGGACAGACCCTACACTGCAGGTGATAAGAAGCCAGCCTTTAGTCGGAAAGGTGTTTCTTTGAACGCACACGTTCCTTTGGAAATTCAACACCCTCCCACTTTGCTCCAGCCCACAGCCTCTCATACAGAACAGCATGCTTAAATAACGTGCATAAACTGGGATTTTAAATATTGGGATTTAATTTACACTTTCTAGACTATTACTACTTGTAAATGGCAGGGGATGGGCAGCAGTATCTGCTTGGTAAATTTAAAAATCTAACAGAGAGTTGTTTAAATAATAGTGGGAGCAGAGACTGCACAGGAACATGGTAAAAACTACAGTCTGTGGAACTGACCGCCAGAGTTTATAATCCCAGTTCTGCCACTTGCTCACCATGTAACCTCCATCAACATATCTAATCTAAGTTTTTGTTTTCTCCTCTGTAAAATGAAGATGGCAATAAAAGAACTGGCCTCAGGATCCGAATTATATGCCTTAACGGACACACACTGCTTGAAAAGAGACTGATGCATCCTAAGAGCTATGGAAATGTTTTCTTATTTGAAGACTGCCCGGCAAACTGCGAACGTAGTACGGGCTCGGCAAAGGGCCCAAGTCAGTGCCATACTAGGCAGTAGGAATACTTTTATTCTAATGGCACGGGTTGATAAAAGCAAGCTTTACTGGTTATTAGTGCCTTTATAAATGGTGAACAAACAAACAAGCATCTCATTTCACCTCACTTATTGATAATCAAAGAAATGTATATGCAAACAAGGGCTCTTTCCTGTTTATTAAATGAGAGCCTTAAATATAAAATACCCATGCTCTGGTAGTATAATGAAACTATAAAGCAATCTGACATTATTACCAAGAATTATGCAATGTTGATACTGTTAGACCCAATAATCCTACGTTCCACCCTAGAGAAGAACTGAAACATGAGGAAAGCTTTAAGCCGAAAACTCTGTTTAAGTTATTTATATATTTGTATTACGAAAAACCAGAAACAACGTGTATGTCTAATAATAAGACATAATAATTTAGTCTTTTTAGGTAGTAAGCAGGTTTGGAATAAGCCACATGTAACTAGATTTCTCCATATTGACCTGTCCATGATATTCATATATTAAAGGCACTGACTCAGACTTCATGTCATTTCTTTAATCCAGCACTTCCCAAACATACTAACAGAACCTGCGGGCAGGGGATAGTTAATATGCACTATTTCTCATTAAACTAGAGTGCCATGGAACAGGAAAGAAAAATATTGGTTAAGTAAGTGATGGTTAATCTTCTTGATGAAAATTTATGCAGTCATTAACAAGGGTAGTCTTCAGTAATGTCCATGCTGCTTCCAGCAATATAAGAAGATACTTATCATATAAGGTTAAGGGGAAAGGGTTAGACTCGGTCAATTACTTAGTAGCCAAGCATATGAAAAAAGCTCAAGTGGAAATATCCCAACACGAGTTGTAGAATTATGTGTAAATATTTCTATAATGTGATGCTACTTCTCTACTGAAAACAAGTTTATAATAAAAATAAAACCAATGTGAATCAGTGGCATCAAGTCCCATCTTCCTTCATCCTGATTCAGATGTGTACCTTGTTTGTTTACCTGGTTGTTACTTTAATAAGGCCTGAGGGGAGAATCCTGAATGAAAGTGACCTGTAACAAGAAAGTAGAAAACAAACAGAGCGATCATTCAGCTTCACCAGAGGAATACACGGAAGCAGCCAGCCCTGTCAATTTCAAAGAGGCTAATGAAACATTACCTGCAGGTGAGCGGACTGTCTCGCAGCATTACAACTCTAAGCTACAAATGATTTCCTAACCACGGAGGTAACCACTGTACAGGTACTCTGAAAGACAAATGAGAACGCTGCCACATGCAAGTCAATCACGAACCTCCCAGAAAACCTGGCTATCCCTTCTTTCCCAAAAGATGATCTGCAGGAGCCGGAGGGCACACCTGAGTGAGCAGTGTCAGTCAGTCACTTTCTGAGTGTGAATCTCAGCAGCCTGGTATGCATACCTATTTACACCGATGTCTGTCTACATACATAAGATGTATGGAAACTAAAGCTCACACATATTTGGAAAATTGTGATTTTCATTGTATTGGAGAAGACGAATAAACAACAACTTCCAATCCTTGCATTTGTCTGTATGTCCTTAATACCATTTCAGGCAATCGAACAAGATCATGGTAGGTTATGAACTAACAGGGTAGAAAAGCAAAAACAAAAACAGCTAATCAAGGATGGATAGTTCACTTTTACCTATGCACTTTATTAATCTATCAACTCCCAATGTTTACTGGGACCATGACTTTATTTGATGCAATACCCCCTATTCAGGGATATTTTTTTTCTTTTTATGACCTAACGATGCATTTAATTTTTAACGAAATTTTGTTTTAAAGTATAGAGTATGTATAAAAGCCAAAGCAAGTGTGCAGCATCTGTTCACTGTATCTGTATTCACTACCACAAATTTAACCTTAATCTAAAGAGGCACAAATGGGTTTTTATGCCATCAGGAGGCCAAAGTATTTAAAAATCAATGACTGTCCACCCAGACAAAGAACAGCTGTTTCTTAATATTGCAGCCCCTCACTGAGCCCATGTTCAACCCCCAATGACTAGCCTAAAACTGCCCACACTCCTGCCTTCCCCATCTGAAACTGACAGAGGAGGACACTATCAAAAAGCCATGAACAGGACTAAGTGTACACAAGACACTGTGGACCTTGCCTAAACAGACGGTATTCTGAGAGACAACTTCGGTTGTCAGCTCTCAATACTTTAGTCAAATCCTAATCCATTTTACTTCCTGTGTCCAGAAATCTACCTAAGGAGACCATTTACACACCTGCATTAAAAAGGCCAAGGGATAGTGAGAGGAGACTGATTCTCAACTGTTTAAAACAGGGGTCCTCTCCATAGAACCCAGGAGAATTTTAAAGACTGTCACATAATTGGGCAGCCTTAATATTCTCTGAAATGAATGTGCTTTTACTTTCCTGAATGTTAAGGAGATAGAAGGAAAATTAATGTGTGCAAAACACAAAAAGTAAATGAGGATGGGGGAGTGGACCACAGTTGTGGCACACTGGGCTTTTCTAAAAATCCTTTCAGGGACCACTTTAAACCCAGAATTCCACAGGAGAGAGCAGGAGAGAGAAAAATCTCAGAAATCATGGAAGACAGACTCGTTCTGTGACATCTAAAATGTCATTTTGCCTCCCACCTCCTCCACATAAAACAAAACACTAAATTAGACAATCTTGAAGAACCCATGTGACACTGTCTTTATACAGTTATCCTGATTGGCTCTAAAAAGACACATATTGGGATAAATGACTAGGTTATATAAGAAAACTGGCTCTAAAAAGACACATATTGGGATAAATGACTAGGTAATATAAGAAAACTACTAGGCAGCTTTCTAAAAGAATTAAGGAACAATAACACATTTCTCTTCCAAAGCTGAGGCACTCTGTACCACTGACACCCAAAAGGCTCAGCTCTTTAAATCATGCCTAACGAGATCTAATGAATGAGATCCTCTTGTCATCTTAGTGTTCCCCCCACCCCTCACCACTCGGGTTCTAATAAACCTTAGACCATATGACTTGAATGGTGGCAATGATGGCTGGTCAGAGACTCAAATCCAGC
This sequence comes from Spilogale gracilis, assembly GCA_004023965.1. NCBI lineage: Eukaryota > Metazoa > Chordata > Mammalia > Carnivora > Mephitidae > Spilogale > Spilogale gracilis. The sequence goes on along the minus strand of PITA01000135.1, from coordinate 274,107 downwards.
CATTTAAGGAGCACAAGTCAAGTGGGTTGAGAAATCATGGGAAGTACTCTCTCCTGATTACACAGAAATCCATCCCTCCATTTTCTTCCCATTCTATCCTTCAGGGCCCACGACTCCCTACTGCAGTGATCCTCTGTGTCCCTTGCGTCCTGGGGTAACGCCTGGACACAACCATCTGGGGCCTGAAAGGGACCACAGTCCCTAGCCTGAATGGTGATTGTCTCCAGAAGCGTCTTTACTGTGTTTCAAGCATCAGGGCTTATTAAAACCCCCAAAGGGAAGTAATCCCTGAATGCCACTAAAAGATCTCCAGCTGCTACCGTTTATGAAGTAGGCTTGACAAGAGAGGAGGGGAGGAAAAAAGGGAGGAACAGGAAGGACGCGAAGAGAGACGAATTTAGACAAGCGCAAGTTATCCAAACAGAGCCCCCATCAAAAAAGAGTCATGTTTTATCAGCTTAAGCTTTCCTGCCTTCTTTCCCAAAGGTATTTTGCCCCCCCAATTCTCATTATTTCTTCTTTATAGCTGTCTGCTTGCTTTAAAAAATAGTAATAGTAAAAGCAGCACATGGCTAGACAAAGTCTGTAAGTGTGTGAAAATTAGAAAGACGAGCTAGATGAATTACCTGGAAACAGGACTGAATACGTCTTCCCTAAAAATCTGGGAAGAAAATGGTTTTTTCATGGAAAAGCATTAGAGGAGCTCTCAGTATCTGTCTCTCCCTTCTTCATTCTTTTGAAAAGGTCTTTTCATCTCATTAAGTTAAGCTGATTAATAAAAATTCAGCAGTTTGTCCATGGACCCTTTAGAAGTGGTGATACAAGCTGAAAGATGCAGGCGGAAGGTTTTTGTGCTGGAGACAATAGGGGGGATGACTTCTTAAATCCATCGTTGTCATCCTCCATTAGAGAGAAATAGTCACCTTAGCTCAGATTCGTCAGAAAAGCATAATATTGCTACTTGTTATCTCCAAGTAACCTTCGGAAAAAGTTTAGTGCTTACTTATAAATAAAAAGAGAGAAAAAGAAACATTTAGGAAAAAAGTATAATGAGAATATTTTGTTTCATTTCCAAAATTACTTACACAAATTATTGGACAAAACATAGCCTGTAGAAAAGGGTTCATTAAAGGAAAAAAGCAATGTCATCCAAAGAAATTTCATATGTAAATAGAAACTTGTACTTTTTGCTATAAAGCAAAGCAAGCAGATAAACTTGGTTATTTGTTCATGATAACTATTTTGTCATCCAAAAATATTTTTGTTAATTACATAGTGAGTACCTAACACTGAGCAGAGGCTGAAGAGTTCATTAATGAATCTCAACAAATTTTTAAAAAACTGTTTACTTCTGAAGATGAAAAAAAGTCAGTTATGACCTTCAATATGACCTGCAAATGTTTCTAACTATGCAAGTACGAGGTAAAGTCATCCAGAAAAAAAATTACAAAGTTATGAAATGTCTAGTCTATTATGTAACAAGCTCCACACAAGGGGATAGAAAAATGAGTCCTTCCTCAGGACTTGAAGCATCTTCTTCACCACCTTTAACTTACATATAAACCAAACTGTTTGTCTTTTATCCAAAGGGTTTTTTTCCCAGCTGAAAAAATTAAATTTATACTACCATTCACGAAATTTTGCTTTAAAGTCCCCCAAAATGGCATTCACTATTCACGTGTTAACAAGGCTCCGAATATGTAGACAGTGTACTCAGCGCCATCTCAACCAATCTGCCCACAATATATTGGACCAAGTTTTATAGTCAATCTGGTCCTATCATTAAATTTGCCCGAAAATACCAAGCTAAATAAATATTTCTGTCCGAATCTCACTTCAAAAGGATGTGGGGGGAAATTTTTCTATTTTACGCAGATGATGTGGACACTGCACCACCTACTTAGTCATCAAGTCTTTACAGCATAACCCCCAAATATTTCAAAGTGTTAGGCATTTTTAAAGATGTAATTCTTGATTTGAAGACTGCTAAAACAAAAAAAAAAAAGCACCATTAAAGGCTCATCCCAAGCTTTGACCAAATCAGCTTTTTAGCTATTAATGTTTCCTCTACATAAATATGGAGGATTCAGTACATTAAGAAAACCAAAATCATCTGACCACACATTCTCTGTGGCCGAGAGCCTGTCAGCTGCTTTGCCATCATCAATCCATCTCTTCAAATATCTAGGAAGCTGAGACCAAATAATTAGCTGAGGGGAAAAAAAAAAAAAAAAAAAAAAAGGACTAAGGATCTATTTACACTTCTACTTCTACTTACTTCTACTGTGAAGAATAATCATAGGTTAGCTGTGGCTTACAATTACCAAATAAAAAATGAATTAACTAAAACAGAGTTCCTTTTTGTGAAATGAAAGGTGAGCAGAATCTAAACTGATACTATATTCTTACTAGGATCATCTCTCATATTTTAAAAATTCTGCAAAGTGCCTACTATGTGTCAAGCAGTATGCTAACTATAGTAAACACAGATAACAATGTGTGATGCTGACACCAAAGCCATTAGTGAGGTGAGAGAGTTATTATTGAAGGATAACATAGGGAAACAGGGAGAGGACACTAAACATGTTAGTGCTAATTCTTCCTTTTACAAAATCTACTTGGGCTCCTAGGTGTCCCTGAAAGCACAGACAGGAAGGGTCACACACTTTTCACTCACATTGTATAGGTCATTTTGAAAGAGGCACATGTTGAGAGAACAGGAAAACCACTGCTTCTGAAAAAAAAAAATTCACTTGGAGGGTGAGGGGTGGGGAATACTGTGACTGCGAGTGGACACTCTTACGCACATGGTTCTTAAGATAGAATTTCCTTGATTCCAAAGAAATGTGAAAAAAATCTTAGAGAAAAAGCTTCATCATGTAGGATTTTGGGTGTATGTAAAGTATACACATTGGAAATCAGTTTCCAAGTTCCTCCAAACATAGTAATTTTATTATATAAATTCCATTGAGGGGCGCCTGGGTGGCTCAGAGGGTTAAGCCTCTGCCTTCAGCTCAGGTCATGATCTCAGGGTCCTGGGATCAAGTCCCACATCAGGCTCTCTGCTCAGCGGGGAACTTGCTTCCCCCTCTTTCTCTGCCTATTTGTGATCTCACTCTCTGTCAAATAAATAAAATCTTTAAAAAAAAATAAAAAATAAAATAAAAAATAAATAAATTCCATTGAAATGGGGACTTTTGAATATTATTACCAGCACATTGTAGGAAGCTAATAAGCATGTTCAAGTTAAATATATATATGATAGCTATAATACACATAATAAGAGCCCATAATAGAAATTGTATTTTTTTCCGAAATAGGATCTTTTTGATGTTATTATTCAGATAACAATGTGTTAAATACAAGCAAATGATATAGTAGATTAAGAGAATTAAGATACGATGATAAAATGCAGTTTATGTATGTATTTAAAAAAAATTATCTGTTTTGCATGTTAATTAATACCGACACATTTCTAGCTTGGGCAATTGTGGACACGTAGGAACCAGACAAACTTTTCAGTGTAAATATACAGCTAATACAAATACACTTTCTTCAATATCTCACAATTGTGTCAGAGGTACAACTATATATAAGGGGTTAATAGTAACATTCATAAAAAAGAAACATAGTTTAAAATCACAGTTTAAAAAGTAGCATTGTTATTACAATAAGCTCTAATTTTAAGAATGCATTTCATAAACCTAACTATATCGTTAACTAGAAATAAACACCAACAAAATAAATCTACTCGTAATACTCATTCTGATAACTGAAAATCATAGATTACAAAAGTGTAAATTGATATAAAAAAACAGATTCTATAAGAATTAAACTTAGATTCTTAAATTTAGTCAGACTGCTTTTATTAGTGAACAAGTAAGTGAAAAACCTTAAGTTAACGTCCAACAAATGACGAGATGCTGAAACACACTGGCAGACACACATCCCACCATCGGTAATGGCAGCTGCTCACAGATCAATCTACTTGGATGAGAACAAGACCTCACCTCTAAAAGGACACATCTTTGTGCTCTGTGATTGTGATGGGTCCACTGAAAACTCACAGTGCCACAGGAAATGGGGTGAATCCAGTCCAATCTATCCATGAAACTGATTAAGAATAATCTGACTAGAAGCTGCTGAGAAAATAGACCCTGAAGTGGGTCAGGCGTTTTCAAATAAGTGAGACCATTTTTTCTCTATAAGCAGGCTTGTCCAAAGCAAGAAGGGCACAGAACAGGTGAGTTAGGTAAAAATCATTTATTACTATCTATTGACCTATCTCTACATTTGCCTTGTAGAGATGTGAATACATTTAATAACTTACTTAAAATTTTAATTCATTTTATGACTGAATCATTCCTGCTTGTGTAGTGAACTGGCGTCCTAAAACTCATTTTATTTCTTTTATTTTTATTTATTCCGAAATAGGATCTTTGTGATGTTATTATTCAGATAACAATGTGTTAAATACAAGCAAATGATATAGTAGATTAAGATAATTTTATTTTATTTTTTAAAGATTTTATTTGACAGAGAGAAACACAGCCAGGGAGGGAACACGTGCAGGGGGAGTGAGAGAGGGAGAAACAGGCCTCCTGCTGAGCAGGGAACCCAATGTGGGGCTCGATCCAGACACTCCGGGATCATGACCTGAGCCAAAGGCAGATGCTTAAAAACTGAGCCACCCAGGTGCCCCCTAAAACTCATTTTAAAGATTCACAGCATGTCTTATCCACTTAGTTTACAGTGATTATTAAAATAATTTTTGAAATGTTCACTTTATATTACAGAGTCTACCATGATGATATTATTTTTAATAATCACATATAAAATAAAAATGCAGGGGCACCTGGGTGGCTCTGTATGTTAGGCATCTACCAGGGTCCTGGGATGGAGCCCCTCATCCAGCTCCCTGCAGAGCAGGTAGTCTGCTTCTCCCTTCCCGCTGACCCTCCCCCTGATCGTGCTCACAAGCGCTCACTCTCTCTCTCTCTCTCTCTAAAATGAATAAATAAAATCTTAAAAAGATAAATATACAACATTAGATGAGCTTTATCAAAAAAAAAAAGGATTGTGACAGTGGAGTTGTATTTATATAACTTATAATAAAGATTTATATTGTATAATTATATGCTGTGTTCTAATACTTATACATTTACCCAATTTTCTAAAGTCTTCCCTAGTCTACTTCCTATCTCCTCCCAAAGACAAAGGAAAAACAAATGAAAACAAAACAGTTCAAGTATATCGACTTATGGTAAATCTTATAGCTGTGAACTAAAAAACCTTTAATACTATGTTCTTCTTTCTCTTCTTATGAAACAGGTTTTGTGGGGTTTTTTTTTTTTAACTTTTCTGAATTTTTAGAACCAAACTAAATTGGGAGTTTAATCAGATACATTTCAGTCAAATCTTCCTGTGTTAAATTTTAGGATTGGACTCATCAACTTGGATGAGAGTGGCTGGCTAGTTTGGATTGTTGGATACATGTCCTACATTATTTCTCTTACTGATTCACTATAACTTCAGTGTGGTTTTCCAGATGAATCCTTAAAATAACATTTAGAAATAACACAGAAAAAAAAATTTTTAATGTATTTTTAAAAAGTGCCTTTAAAGTCATGTTTGAAGGTAAAAAAAAAAGTAAAATAATCTGTACGTTCTCTTCAAAAGTTTATACATGCTATAGATACATATGTATTATTTCTAATGTGCTGATAAAAAATGGGGGCAGGATGGGGAATAAATTACATGTTTTAACTAAGGAATCTGGAGACCAAAAGAGATCCATGAAAAGTTGAAAATGGCCTCCCAAAGAACAACAATTCTCTCATTTCACAGATGAGGAAACTCAACTTGACCAAGGTTAAGTAACTTGCCCAAGGTCAAATAGTTAAGTAGTATCACAGCCTTGACACATCTCAGATCTTCCAAATCAGATGTGCTGGCCTAAGAGATCAACTAATTCAATCACGTTGTTGTAAAGATGAAAAACAGAGTCCCAGAGCATTTGGTGATTTGCTTAAGGTCAAACATCTAGTTGGTAGAAAAGAAAAAGTGACATCCACACCACTTGACACCAGACCTTGGTGGGTTATGTTTTTTGCTTTCTGTTTAAGATATCGCTTTGTCGGTCAAACTGTCAAAATCAGAAAGGAGAATTTTCATACAATTAACACATGAGTTCAGTTAGGTCACCAAAACATTTGGCAACAGGCAGGCAAGAAAATGAAATGAATTAAGGAAACCTATGGGCAGACAATATGTGTTATAGGTTAATACTCAAATGATTAATTCTTCAAATTACTTAATCAGAACACCAATAATGATAATAGTACCTAGATTTCACTGAGGGAATATTATGAACCAGGCATTTTATGTACGTTTACTTCCTCACTGAATCGCCACACATTATACATCCGCTGTATTTTACACAAGTGGAAACTGTGTTGGCATTTGAACCCAGGTCACCCCAACTCCAAAGTCAGTCAATGCTCTCTCCTTGACATACTTCTGTATCATAAAATTCTTTAGAACGTAAAGAGATAATGAAAAAATACAGAAATTCATTCAAAAGCATTACTAGTTAACATTTTACTAACCACTTACTCTGTGCCAGGCGTCAACCTAATTTAACACATCCTAAATTAACATCCTAATTTAACATCATCCTAATTTAAATTTAAAATTTTAACCTCATTTAATCATCACAATAAGTCTATCAGATAAATATATTATTAGTCTCATTTACAGAGGGGGAAGATGAAGCAAGGAAAGGTTAAGAAACTTCCCTGGGACCTGGGACGGCATGTAGCAAGTGGAGGAGCTGAGAACGTACCCGGAACCTGCCTCAGACTCAACCATCATGGGCCAGCTCTCACGTACAGTGTTTCTGCAGGTACATCTAATCTATGACCTCAAGAATCTATGATAGAGCAAAGGCGAAGAACGTATACAAAGTTGCAGACAGTGTACACAAACTACACCATGTTCCACATACCAACATTATTTATCCGAACAACTACGGTGGAAGAAGGGTGACAGCCTACACCACAGCTGCACAAAGGGTTGTGCATGAGGGATGGATCACCTAACATGTCCAGGCACACGACTCAACTCAAAGAGCCAGGTTAGTCTAACAAAGCAGATGTCCATAATGGATAAGGTGCCAAAACTCTTTGTTTCCCATGCCATGTTGTTCTTCTGGAGATTAGGTGGGAACCTGATCCACTCACATCCTATCAGGAGACTTTTGTCTTTGAAACTAATCAGGAATAATTTACTGGCTGTTAAGCTATAGGGCAAAAACTCCTATGATGGAAGGAAGCAACAGAAGGGAAAGGAGATTGGGGGTGGGGGGATTTGGAACACAAAAGAACACGGAGTCAATTCAAGCATTCATATACTGCTCCCTATAGCTTAAAAAAAACACTTATTTCTTGCTGAAGATGTGTTTACTGCAAAGTAGGCAAAGCTGCATTTAAAATTTTTAAGTAAATTCATATTGTTACTATGCAAACCAAAACTGACTGAAAGAGCAGAAATTTAGATTAAATATAGGTGAAAATTTCCTGACCATATGATTGTTAAACTCTGAAACTTTTATTTAAGGAATATTCAGAATTTCTTGTGAAATTCTTCAGAAATAGCTCTATCCCTTGGCCAGCCCTCAGAAATCAAGTATACCTGAATGCTGAGGAGGGCCAGCTGGCGTGTGAGTTGCTTAGCAGTCTGATTATTCTCCCCATACAATATACACAGTATGTACATGAGGACTCACTATTAGCTCCAAAAACCCAGTCCACAAAACATTTAATGTCTAGTCATACTGATTACTTGGTAATCGGTACTGGTGAGTGCAGTTGTGCTTTGCGACCTCTCAGTTCATTAAAAGCTCAACAAGGGGGACTGTAGGTGAGCATTTTAACCCTCTTTTCAGATCAGCATCCATACAGTTCCCCATCATTCTCCTCCACTGTGCTTCTTGGAAATTCTGCCCCAACATCCCATTTTAACATTTCACTGAGTTTTGTTAGACAAAGTGTGTCACTTCCCAGAGCCTGCCTAAGTGGTCAAAGGCCACTGACTGGCCAAGTTCAAAGCATAGAAAATTCAGTTTTCTTATCTGTAAAACAACAGTCATTATAATTCCTCCCTCATAAATGCAGCTGTCATGATTAAATAAATGATAATGAATGTGAAGTCTGTAATGGTATACAATAAGTGCTCAATAAACAAGCTATTCAGGAAGGCTTCCATTTCTAGAGGGGCACACAGATGCTTCTGTGGCCTATAAAAGCAAAAGTGAGTCCCTCCTATTCACCTCCAAATAGCCACCAAGAATCCCTCCTATTCACCTCCAAATACTTAGGGTTTTGGAAAATCTGATTCAAAGAGCCATTCGGGGTCCTCACCGGCCTCTCAGAAACTTGAGAAGACAGGTGGGCAGAGCCCCAGATCCCGAGCCTTCCTAAATATAACCAGACACTTGTTGGATGGTTTTTCTTTTCCTTTTTTTTTTTTTTTCCAGTTTTACATAATAGGTTTCTGCTAAGGATTTCTATGACCAATTTTTTTTGGCTAAAAAGAAGTTTGAAAACAACTATTCAGTCCATAAATCAGTGAAACAATTCAGGTACTATAAAGTACCCCCAAGTTCTGTCTGGAAATATTAAAACTGTCCTGATTTTTACCACCTTACCATGTAACCACTTATAAAACAAGCCTAATTTGAGCAGCGTAACCATTTCCAGGATTCAGTACTATCTACAAAGCAATTAAACCATGGCTAAGATACACAACAGTGCAGAACAATTACAATACATATGAGAACCCTGTTAACTCATCCACTATAAAAAGCAATTCATCAGAATGACCCTAGCCCTTGATATTAGAAACACAGCCTCACAGTTACATGTTGCAACATGGCTAACCCACCTTTCTGCCTCACTTTCACCAGATCCCCTTCCCTCTGAACAAACTCCCCAAATCCAAGTACACGGTTATAACCAGCAGGTCTTTATTCCAGTTGCTATGGATCTCTGTAATATTCTTCTATCACTTTTCCCCATCTCTATTAAAATCCTAACCATCATCCAAAGACTAAATTATTCTTTTAGAAAGTAGTTCCTTTTACCCCTGAACAGATGTGCTTTCTCTGTGTCCACAGCATTCTATGCTTTATTGTGACCTTATCTGGTTTGTTGTTCATTATTAGTAGCCTGAGTGAAGCAGAGCATTTTGATCACTGCCTTGACAATTGATAAATTTTTCTAATTGTCTTGGCATTTGCCTGCATGTGGTCTTTAGCACTGACATGTTCACATCAAGTACCACAGAAGACCAGGCATTTCAGATGAAGGGGTGCTTACAATATCCATCAAAATGAGTAACAATTCAAATATGCTGTTGGTTTTACTGTATATTTATTAAAAATCACTTTGCAGTCAAGACACATGAGGATTTCTTTTTAAGGATGTTTACTTATCCAGTTAGTAAACGTACCGGGGTAGTTTTCACTAAAACATAAGTCAGCCAGCTGTTTGTTTGGGTTCTTGAATTGAATGGTAAAAATACAGACAGCTTTTACTCAAAGTACTCCACTTTAAACAAGGGAATCTGTTCCATATTTAAATGATTTAATTTTCCTTAAAAAAAAAAAGTAAAAATTTTTCATATAATAAGAACATCCACTCTTCGGAACTTCAGAACTTTCATTTCGGATGGCATATGGTTCTCCTTCACCCATCCGATACCCCGGGGACGCTGAAGCACTTAGGAGACCCAAGAGAGTGTGTAATCTGACATGACAGCTGAAGGAGGAAAGGCTGACGGAAGCCTCAGAACAGGTATCAGGGAGGGAGAAGGATTCTTCTAGAATCCAGGTTTACCTCTCATCGTTCTTTCAAGTCCACCAGAACGCGCCATTTCATTTGCCCTTGAGAAGGTTTCACTCAGAGCTGGGATGATGGACCCACCAAGACAAAAAGTACATTAAACTTGGAAAGACAGGGCCGAGAGTGTTTCCGCACTTCAGTCTCTCAGACTCTCTGTAACCCAGCATAAGCTCCTGCTGGCTTTGTAGTCGGCTTCCCTTTCCTCCATAGGGCGCGCGTTTACGAGTTCAGCTGTGGGCCCGCTTAATTTCCCTCCGCAGCCTTTCTTCTCCTCCTAACACATGCGCACTTGAGCCTGGCTCTGGGCTGCGAGTAAGGAGGAACAATGGAAGGCTTTGAGCAGGCCTCAGCCCCAGACCCAGTCAATATTTACTTCAGTTTGGAGCCACCGTTTTAAAGCTCCTTCCAAGCAGAACTCAACAGTGTGGGGTCCCCGGAGGTTTCTAGATTTTACTTTAACATGGGGGAGAGGGGGTAGCGCAGTTCGTAGAGACAGAGTAAATAGATTACTGTCCAAACCACTTTCTCAGAGAAAATGAGGGAGGCTGTCCCACAAAACAGGTTAAACTTTCAATACTAATTAGCAATTTATAACAAGAAAAACCAATCATCTTCCAACACTGATTACAGCAGTCTTAAAACTCCGTATCTGGCTGAAGTGCAAACCCACTTAATGTGTCCCCCGTATATCTTGTGAGTAGGGTTCTGATCCTATCAACCACCCAAAGCTTGCCGGTATTTGCCTCCCCTGCCCGGAGTGACAATGCAAGGACTCGAGCTAGTTAGTCCATATTCCTTTACTAACAGATCTTATGTATACTAGCCAGTCCAGTGTGCCCCCAAATGAAGTTGTGGTTCTCAAACACTGTGAACTACGAGTATACGACGGTATATACCATATGATATTTACACAGAGTAAGTATATGTGTCTGCTATCTGGGCAATATTGGGAATACTGGTCCTTGCCTTTGAAAAGAGTAATGGAAAAGAAAAAATTCTCCTCACTAGTTAAAAGTGGCTAACTACAGAATGGCAGGTTAAAGTGGCTAACTGAAGAAAGGCAGGTGAGAGACAGGTAGGAGGGGTGGCTATTTGACTGTGATATTATATCACAATGGAGTTGGCCATGGATTTACACTGCCTCTTGTTGAGATAAATATAGAGACACTCAATTAAAAATAAAACTCTTTAACTGTAAACAGTTTCATATTGGCCTAGTTGGCTTAATCTAAAAAAAAAAAAAAAAAAAAAAAAAAAAAAAAAAAAAAAAAAAAAAAAAAAAAAAAAAAAAAAAAAAAAAAAAAAAAAAAAAAAAAAAAAAAAAAAAAAAAAAAAATCAGCTGTAATAAAAGTAACCTGAAGCCACAGTGGGGAAATTCTACTAAAATGATTAAGGCCATATAAAATTACTAAATTCTAGTTAGATACCTGAGGAAAGAAATTCAGAGTTGTCTGCTCTAACCAATTATAATGTTCATTATTCCATTCAAATAAAAAAGTCACCACCATCATCTATATTCTAAGCATGGAAAATACATTGACATGATTTGGCATTTCACAAGGAGAATAAAGAAAATTCAAATCACCCCTCCTCCAAAAACTATGAGGTAAAAGGTTAGGTATACTAGGATTGTCGTTCACTCATGTTTGTCTAAATTCATCAAATGCACTGAAATATGTTCAGCTCTAATCTTTACTACATTACATACTGTATTAATAAAAAACTAAATAATTAAAATGCAACTCAATTTAATCATTTCAAAATCTTAAGGATTTACTGGATTGCCATAAACTCAATTTGATCAATCAGCATGCTCTCGTGGAAAGAATATACTAACTCTGCCTAGCTGAGATGAAGTCTCTGGCTGATTTTTTTTTTTTTTTTTTTTTTTTTTTTTAGATTTTATTTATTTATTTGACAGACAGAGAGATCACAAGTAAGCAGAAAGGCAGGCAGAGAGAGATGAGGAAGCAGGCTCCCCGCTGAGGAGAGAAGCCGATGTGGGTCTGGATCTCAGGACCCTGAGATCATGACCTGAGCTGAAGGCAGAGGCTTAACCCACTGAGCCACCCAGGTGCCCTCCGGATGATATTTTTGAACCAGGATACAAGAATATAAGGAAGTATTTTTTTCAACAATACAAAGTATCAATAAGTAAGACATCAAAATTTAAACTTCTTGAGTACCCTTTTGCCAAGAAAGGAAGCCTGAAACAAGGGAGGGATTGTAACCATTAATCATTCATCAGACACTGAATCCAAGTAACATAAAATTATGAAGTTTTACATTTGAAATAAACACATAGCCCACTCATTCCCTTGATAAAGGTTAACTTCCAATTTAGGGAGGAGAAAAGAAAATGATGCAAGAGTAACAAAGGTCAGTCTAGCATTCTAGTGAGCACAGCAATTTTAATATCAGAACACTGATCTAAAGAAAATCACTTGTGCACAGTTATCAGTGCTCTTTCAAATAATTTCTTATTCGATATTTTCACTTTCATTGCTAGTTGCCAAGTGCTACTCTCAGTTGTCACTAAATTTCTGGGTACAGCACATAGGATCATTGATAATGTTCCTTATAAATTACTATTTTGTTGGTCTTGGCGTAAGTGAGGTTTATACCTTCAGGAGTAAAACAACATTACAAAATAATCGTGTAAGTATATGATTGCCATTTTAAAAACAAGTAACAGGCACATTTGCTGTTCTCCTAAATAACTATAAACATATGAAGTAAAACCTGCTTTGAATAACCACCAGACAGTTCTACAGAAAAGTAGCCCTCTGACAGTAATGGGTTACTCAGGTTTCAGTGCACTAAAATATGTGTTCCTTGACAAATTTTGTTTCCTTTCTCAGCTAGATGCTGTTATGATCTATTTATGTTCCTAACATCAATGCGCGTATAATTAATATGTACTAAGTTTAAAAGCAGTCGATAACAGGAGTTTTTTAAGCACAGAGGCGTCAAGAGGCTAAACCCTGTTCTTCTGGCAGCAGGATTCAGAGGAATCCAAGTATCCCAGGGACAGCCGGGCTGCCTGTAAGGAACAGCTCCAGACAGGAATTGATTTGTTTCAACAAGCTCCTCATTGGAAATACAAGCATTCTCCAAGAGGGTGTCAGTATTCATTAATTTCTCCTTTGAGATGGAGATATCTCATTATACCTGCGAAGTCCAAAGCAGAATATTAGGGTTTTAAAAAGTCAAAAAGAAGCAACATAGAGGAGAAAGAGAGGAGACGAGAGGGCATTAAAAATAAACTTGACCAACGTTACAAAAGAGATCCAAAATTCCTTTCTGGGGGGAAAAAGAGCCTGGTGGACCTGCCTCTCGCGTGTCATTATTTGCACATTATTATCCTTGTAGAAACCAACAAGATAAAGCCCAAAACATAAAATACAACTCAACCCATTTTTAAAATAGTCAACTCTTCCATGATGCTCTGAAATCAAGTTTTTATTTGTGTTTTCTATGCAATATATAAGAATTTACAGAATCATAAGACGCACCAGGACAAAGTGAGGTGGCTGCCTCAATCTCTTTTTATGACTCCATTTTCAAAGTCTTATCACAGATGTACTTTCAGTGCTCACAAATCTGAGGGAGACATTCTTGCCTGTACAACACCACCCAAACCCATTTAAAGCCGTAGTCACAGCAGCTGCTATTATAAAAACTCAAAACAAAAGAAGTAAATGAATTCATTGCTTTTATTTTATGCAGTCGAAACAGTCTATAAATGTGCACATATCAGTGTTCCTAAGAACTTGATTACAACCTATTAATCTGATGGCAAATCATTGTTAATAACTGAGTTAAATAAAAACTAATGTATTTATTTCCCCCTCTTTTTTAAATGAAAGTCAACACACAATAATTAGAACTATTCAGCATATTCTACACTTCACCTGAGCATGGTGATAAGCACAAATCTTAGGGGAATCCTCTCATTTGGAACAAAACCATTCTTTAGAGATATGCAAATAACTTCATTTTAATCAATGAAGATATCCTATTTCTAAATGTAATAATCTTCTAAGCACATATTATATTTTGCTTTTAGGAACAACAGAGGTCCACACATAGTCACAGAAGATTGTCAAATTCCTGTATTGGTGAGAATCATAAAACTAGAAACTAAGCAGATGTCATCTCAAAATCATTATCTCAGAATGCTTACCTATAATACACTATGGTGAGCGTAAGAATAAACCTATCAAAAAAAAAAAAACAGAAAAAAGGTAACATCTTTATTTACTATTCTTAATAAGAGTCATAGTTCTTATAAAATGCTACCCATGTTTTAATTAAATCCATTTTATCAAGGATTTAAAAATGGAAAGATCTGCTTCTGTTTGATAATTATAAAAAATGTTGGTAAAAACTGTTATAAAAAACTGTTATAAAAATAAAAGGATACTTGAATTAAGAGGGCTCACCATCCTTTCCCTCTTTTCTTGTTTTTATTAAAATATAGCTGATCTACAGTATAGACAGTTCCAACCTTCTTTTTATAATCATTCCATAGAGGTAATTTTGGTTAAGTAAGTCAACTCACCGATGCTTTCAAAGACTTTAAAGTTCACTTAGAAGATTAGTAAGATTGTATTTATATACACGATTGAAGTACAAAAAGGGTAAGGAGGCAGAGTAATCTGAATTTAACTAATTCCATCCTTTACTTGTTAATACAAGATGATAATAATAATAATACATGATATTTGTTCTGCAAATCAAATGATATATAGACTGAAAAAAAGCAGAAGTATATTTACAGACTTTATATTACCTGGACTGTGGAGAACAAAGATTTCCCACAAAGGACACTACAATCAGAGAATTCTAAAGCAAGAGTGAATCTTCCCCCACGTCTTTTATAACTTTACTGAAATGGAGGCTCCCGTAAGAGTCTCCCACAACAAACGGAGCCACTATTAGTCATCTTCTCTACTCAATGTAAAATGAACATTTGGGGTTCATTTAAGCATTCCAATTTAAATCTGAAAGTGTTAAAAATCTGTTTCCAAAAATCTGTTTCCAAGGTGTAATGCAGGCATTGCCACATAAAATACATCTGGGGAGGGCGCCTGGGTGGCTCAAAGGGTTGGCCACTGCCTTCTGCTCAGGTCATGATCTCAGGGTCCTGGGATGGAGGCCTGCATTGGACTCTCTGCTCAGTGGGGAGCCTGCTTTCCCCTCTTTCCCTGCCTGCCTCTCTGCCTATTTGTGATCTCTCTGTCAAATAAATAAATAAAATCTTTAAAAACAAAAATACATCTGGGGAGGGCTTGCAAATAAATATCCTTCCTGAGACATTTATGACAGGATCCTCCCAAAACTTTTTGGACCAACACAGTATTTTCACTCCAGTAGAATTTGTTAAGCAAAACTTACAGCAAAAAGTAAGTTTTTTACTTTTGTTCATGGTGGATTTTTAATGATGCATAAACTCAATAGGAAAAGCTATTTTATCTGAGATTTGGGGGAAAGTGGCTAAAAATGAAGACTACTAAGTCTTATTAGGACAAACCACTTTCCCTTGTGCAATACTAAGCCATTTTAGAAATTGCAGAACTATATATGAAGTTCAGGGCAAATAGAACCAAGAGTCCCAGATGAGGAGCTGGAAGTAATCTGTCTCCCCACTGACTTATCTAGAAACATGCTGCCCAAACTGCAGCACACATGCCAACGGTACCATACCACCTGGAGCTTGTTAGAAATGCACACTAGCAGGGCCCTGTCCCAGATCCACTGAATTAAAATCTGTATTTCAGCAAGACCTCCAGAGGATCTGCATGCAATTAGACTGTGAGAAGCAGTGATCTAGAAATTGCTAACCGAATGCTTCATGCAGGGATGCTATTTACACTGCTTACTGAGCTCTCTCCAGTACAAGAACAGTACCTGGCCCAGAGTGGACACTCAATAAATATTTGCTGAATAAATTCATATGGGAACATTTCTTATAGCACTATATACTCTGTGTAAAAAATTGTCGTAATTGCACAAAACTGCAAGTTCCCTCAGGGTACAGATGCTGTCTTCATCTCTGAAGCTGTTGTATGCCTCCCAGTGCTTGTACATATCACTCAAATGATATTTAATCAGTTGTAACTTTTAGATAGTCAATACAGGAATATATTATTATGCTTAAATATCAGCTATAATATTGCTTTAATGTGAAAACTTTGGAAAAATAAGTTAAAATCAATATATAATTCCTAAATTCACCCATTTGGCTTTGATTTTAAGTATACTACAGAGAATTCACCCAAGGAATCAAGATAGTAATGGAAAACATTATATAGGGCCAAGTCCTAATTCCACGTAGTACCAGAGAACAGGGATGGCACGGATGATTGAAATCCAAAATTGATTCCAAAACCTCCCATTATTCAATAGCCTCAAAGCCTTTTCTTACTAAATCTCACACCAGAGCTGCTGTTTCAGAAATGTCATTTTTTAGTTTTATTTTCCTTCTCAAATCCACCTAGGCCCAGAAAGAGTGAAATGGCCAAAGCCATCCAAAGGGAAAGACTGTAACAGAGAGATCTACATCATAAACAAACTAGGTAATTAGTTCTCAAATAACCAGATATCAACACAAAAATCTAGAGCTAGGAAGTAACAATTTGTAAAAGAGAACTGTAATTGTAAGAAATAATCAGATACATTTTGCATCTCAACTCAAAATAATGAGATATTCAGAGTCAAAATTGCTGCTGGTTCTCTCAGTCCACATAATAAGGGAGGGATACTAAAGGAAGGACTCCCTCCCCAGTAAAGAACTGCTTTGTTTCTTTTAAGTAACTGAATCAGACTGTCGTTTATGCTTGTTTTGTTTCCAGGAACCCAGAGTTTCAAGTGAAGTGTCATCCGATATGTCTGACCCCATACGTATATGTTCATATGGAATATCCTATATATTTATATACACCCCTCCCAACACACACACTTTGTCATGTTTTTGTTTTCCCAAGAGTATAGTTGACAATGGTGATAGCTGAGTGTGTAATTAGTTTTCATTGTTCCCCTGACAGCTATAGTTCCATACAAGACCCTTTTCTTTTTATGTTGTAAATGCTATGGAAAAAATACACTAATAACAGGCGTTTAATTATGGGTCCAGCAACCATAGTGGGAACATTGCCAGAAGAGAAGGGAACCTCTGGAACAGCAAAAACGTTTATTTGCAGGGAAGGAAAAAAGGTTTGTTCTTCAGTTACAGTAATTCTTAAAATACTGATGACCAGCATATGATGGGAAAATTTTGAATTCTTCCCTGAGTCTCTATTGACAATAAAGTAGGTTTAAAATGCTCTATCAATACTAAAACCAAGGATACTATTTGTATGTGTGGTAAAATATTAATAAGAATAAAGAAATTGTTTATTAAGGGAAATACTCTTTAGAAAAGCTTTGTTTTGATCCTATCAGTGAAGAGTACAAAGATTCAGTTTCAATTTTTACTTTTTGCTTTGCTTTTCAGGAATTAAATTAGCACTTGTGAAATGAAATATCTGGGTGCTCCATTCCCCAAGGCTTACTTTAATTTGTCTTATACAGTATTTAAAATAAAGCATCCCCCCGAGTTGCTGTCATGGCGGACACCAGATCTGTCACTGAGGTCCTTTCTTGCCTGATTAATTAGTAATTGGGAGACACATTTTGGCAGCTTTCATTTCCCTATTATTTTCTCTAGTTTGACACAAAACCCTGTCAGAAGCACCACGATTTGAACTGTACCCCTCTTAGTGCTGGGTCACTAAATTTTAATAAATGTAGCCCCCACCAGAAAACTACTGAAATAGGCATAAAAGTTTATTGAAGCAGTAACAGTAAACAAATATGTGAAGAAAACACTGAATGCCACAGTATCTAAAACATTAATGGTCTGTCTGAACCGAGTGTTATTGGCAAGATTGCAGGACAGAAACTAAAAGAAAAGGCCTTTAATAAAACCAGTGCTTTCATCTGTCTTTAAAATATATATATTAGTTAAATAAAGCCGACAGACGCTTTGGTGTGCAGAGCCATACATCTGAGCCTCCCCCATTATCCCAACCCGAGGAATGAATTTATTGGGAGGCAAAGATTGATAGTGGCTACAGGGATACAGAACCTATCCAGAAGTAACAAAAGCTCTGTCTGAACCAAACAAAGAAACATTTTTCATAAAAGGTAAGGTGAGGAACTTAAAAGTGAAGCTAGAAAGACTGATACTTCAGAGACCTGCAAATAGCTACAGAATCAGTTTCAGGTTCTCCATCTCAAAGTGTCAGTCACTTCAAAAAAGCATCCTGCCACTATGGTGGCTCAGGACACTTGTGTGCCTTGGCAGCGGCCATGCTGTGTGGGTCAGAGGTCACAGCTTCCACATTCCGACATCTGTCTGTATTTTCTTGCCCTGAAACAATAGAAGGGGAGCGAGACTCATTTGCTCCCACTTTGTTTAACCTAATTGTTAAACACAAAGGATCACTTCCCCATATTTAGAATTAGTCTTCCTTTTCTTTCCATTCCCATTTGTTTCCATAAAATTAAGTACTATAAAAAACCTAACCAAGAGGTTAAGCCCCCTCTCTACATTATTAAAGTTCGGTAAATGTGACAAAGTCATACGTCCCACGGGTGTCTATGGAACATGAAACATCAAGTATCATGTCTACCACCATCAGAATCCAGATGACAATTTGCACTATAATTATCCAACCGAAATAAGCCATGCCTTGATTTTATTCAAACCATAAAACTGCATTTTACTATGACAAAATACTTTCCTAAAACGTATTTTCACAATACGAAGCAAGAGCTAGTTGTTAACTATAGTTTCTACATACATAAATAAGTCACTAATAAGACTTAAAATGGACACTCTGACAGCTTAGAAGCAGCAAGAGAAAACAAAAGTATTTGTTAGTCTGTTTAAAACAAAAAAGATAACTTTGGACACTCAGTTATTCTAGTCCTCTCCAACAGCCAGTTAAGAAACAAAAAAATGGATGGACGACGAATACTAGAGGAAAGCTTTGCAGTACAACAACGATCAACTCACACCTGGACTTCGATAAGGAGGAGCCTAGGATATGTATACCATTTCTTAAAACATGCATTTTATTTATCACCTTTGTATTGCATCAGCAATCACCAAAAATCCTACTTCTAATGAACTGAAGCAATCTGTGACATAAGTAGTTTTCAATCTGTGCCCAGTTTAATCAGGCTGACTGAGTCAGGTTACTTTGAAATTAATCTTAAGGAAGTTCTGTTTTTACTGCCGTTCATGGGAATAATGTTCTCAGACATCATCAAACAGATGCAGTAGCAAGAAGTTTAGTATAAATTTTTGGTAAACTTTACTAGGCCACATGTTCTTCTAAATGTATCCAAAAATACAAAACGTGGTAGAAAATACAACAGATTCAGCTGATAGATTCTCATCATTTTTTATAACAAATATGAATTTATTTCCAATATAATTTTATGTATTTTCTCTAAGAATGCTTTAGTAATGAGAGAACGAAAGCCTATATTTCAGGGACAAAAATTTTCTGATTTCATATAATGTTTCTGAAAGCACCCCAAATGTTTCATTTTTTAATATACCTATACTTTTATCAGCACCTCTTACTAGAGAAAGATTCTTGATACCGCTGAGCGATTTGGGGGGAAAAAAAGTGTTGGATGACATAAAAAGGACTACTTAGAACAATTAAAAAAAGGAAATCAGCATTTGGGAGGGTGACCATAAGAGCTATTAATTTTATTTGTATTACTTTGAAATTAATAACAAATTATAAGATACAAAAGAAAAATATATATGTAAACATGGTATAGCCCAACATTTAACACTAAAATATGCCTAGATTTAAAATATATTATTATGAAGTTAAAACATCCCTTTTTTTTCCACTAAATATAAGAAGATAGCATTTTAATGTGCTCACAAATAATTTGACAGAGTTTTAAACATAGAGCCCTGAAAAAATTATTAAAAAGTGGTTCAGTCCTTTCCATCGTCCATATTCATTTCCGGACCATTTTCATGAAAGAAATAAAATCGGTCTTAAAACAAGATGGCTGCTTCTTTAAAAAAAAAAAGAAAGAAAGAAAGAAAAAAACGCTGATTTAACAGAAAGCCAAAAACCCAGCTTTTCTAAATTGGGGAGCAAAAACTTAGTCATCTTTTTTCCCCCTAATCTCCAAGCATGTCTTTACACATTTCCACATGGAAACCTGTACATTACACTGTGCGGTTACTTAAAATTATGAATAGCAATTTTTTAAAAAAGGTCTAACCTTCGTGTGCCAATAACATAATTGTCTAATGCTAAACAGAGAGATATCACATGACCAAAATTCCCATGTCATAGCCGAGTCATGATCATCCGTCATGGAAAACAGGTCACTTGATAAGTAATAAGAGGAATAATACTAATGTACTTGGTATCTCTTAAAGAAAGCCATCATAAAATATCCAGTGATATCCTATTACAAACACAACAACTATATTGGAATTTTTTTTGAAGTAACCGGCCTAGGAACTTAACTGTCGGAGTCTCTCCTTGAATTGCACTTTGCTGACCTTCCCTGAAGCAAATGGCAGATTAACTCTATGACATACATAATAAATATTAAAAACATTCCCCTACATTTTGAAATAATTTTTAAATAGACTTCCTTAAAAATCACTCAAAACTATTTTTATTTCTCACTTGACTGGAAAATAAGACCTGACAGTAACATTTTCTTCAACCTGTCAACTGTCAATTGTATGAAGGATGTTTCTAAAGATGACAAAGGTTTATTTTTCCTTATTGAAAATGATAGAATTCTACCTGAATGAAAGCTTAGGTAACCATGAGTGTGGTACACTACTGTCTCTCAGCAACTAGCTAACTTAAGTAGGAGTTTTCACTATTTTAAAATAATGTTTTTATTGAAATCTATGGCTGTTTGAAAACTATAATCAAAAGCCTCAAACCCAAGAGTTTATCTCCATACACACATCACATTCCAAAATAGTGCCCAGATTTCAGCAGTTTACAATATATCCTTCAAAGTGCAACAAGGAGTAAAGATTATCAAGAATACTAAGATATAGGGAACTTTTTTCATTTATAATCAAACTATGTGTAATAGTCAGAATACAAAAAAAACCCCACCACCTATTCTTAATTTTAAACTAAGCGGTTCTATTGTTTTTCTACCCTCTTGTTTACAACTGACTTAAGTTTAAAGACCTAAATGCAGACAAATTTAAGAGGAAATAAACCTCCTGGTTGTGAGTAATATCCCACTCAGAAACACTGGAAATTCAAATTAATCACAAGAAACTTTTCTACAAAACAGGTCAGGATATAGGTTCAGAAGCAAATGAAAATATAAATCTAATAATATAAATCAGGCCTTTAAAAGAGACAATAATTTATTGATGTTTAGCTGTCTAAGACCACCATAAGACAAATTACTAAAAGTGAATATTAATACCTCATTTCTTATACTCCTCTTTGAGGTTTTTATACCTGAATATGAAGGTGTTATCCATCACAAATGATCAAAAGGCAATTTTTTCTCAGTTCGGAAGACTGATCACATCTGAATACCCTGGGTAAGTGGCCAGGGCCTCCATGTTTGTACTTAGAGACACACAGGCTTCCTTTCCAGCATGAACGTTCTAGTCAGATCTGCTATTTTAACAGTTTGTATGCTGTTCCTTTTTCTTTTTCTTTTAAGATTTTATTTATTTGACAGAGAGTGAGTAGAGGAAATAGGAGCAGGGAAAGTGGGAGAGGGGGAAGCAGGCTTCCCGCTGAGAAGGGAGCCTGATGTAGAGTTCCATTCCAGGACCCTAGAATCATGACCTGAGCGGAAGGCAGACGCTTAACTGACTGAGCCACTCAGGTGCCCCGTATGCTGTTTCTAAAAAAAATTGTTAATATGGAATCAGTCAACATAGACTGATTCCTTACTAGAAATAAAATGTAACATTTAAATTCCTCATTGCTACTGGAAGTTATTAAAAACAAGTATAAAAAAGAAAAGGATTGAATGGCATCTTTTTAAAGAACTATTAAAGCAAATGATTTATACTAGGGGAGGAAACCCACTAAACAATAGATAAATGCTACCCATGAGTAAAATTCTGTTCATAAGATTTTCTTAGTTTTGTTCCACTTTGTATTTTAATGTATTCTCTTCCTCAAAGGTACATTCTTTTAGCATATTCTTCTCCCAAGCTTGCAGAAGGCCAGGACTCCTGAAGGACTAATTGTATTCATTCATTTTCTTGGCCCAGCATGAAGCTGGTAGCTTGCTTGGTTCATAGCAACAGGGGAGAAGAGAAGGCGCTCATCTTTATCTGTCCCTATCCAACAGGAAATCAGGCCAGTGGACAGAATGCAATGTAATGCCTGTTCAGAAGGCATCAAAATTAAATGGCAAGAAATTCACAAGGTTAATTTGCCCCCAAATAACTAAGTGCTCCTTCCAAACCCGATCCTTAGCCTTCAAACGTGGAAGTCTCTAGAGCTATTGATTATCAGCCAGGACACACATGGCAACAAGATATTCCTTCAGTGAGCCAATGGTTTAGTTAATACCACTAAAATCAACTAACAGGGAGTAATGAACAGCTGAAGGCTCTCTCTGATTCTTTTAATCACAGGGAGTTTATTGACCTTGGTCTCATGTTGGAAATGCCAAATTAGACTGTACAGCCAAGTGTACCTCAAATAGCACTGATGTTCCAGTCACCTAAAAAAAAAAAAAAAGACAATTGACTATTTCTGAGAGCTTATTATGAATATATAATGCATAAAATGGATGGAACAAATATCTCAGTAACTAATTTTTCTTTTCAAACTTTTAAGGAGAAGTGGCCAAAAACAAGAAGCGTTAGTTATTTCCCTTATGCCAATTTGTAAAGTAAAATAAAAGAGGTGGGGAGTAGGGGGGAAGGATTCACTTCAGGTCTCCGGCAAATGGATCCGGGGTAAAAACGGGAGATATAAATCTCTGTCGTACTACTTTATTTTTAACCAGATGTCTACATAAATCTGATATAAAGATCAAAATAATAAAATTACCCAGTTATATCTAACACATCACATTGAGGCTCAGAGTTAATAAAGTTAAAAAATTCTAAATAATGTTTTTTACTTGAGGAACTTTTAAGTTTCTAACATATAAGACATTATTTAAAACACTTAAAATTTTAAAAATAAAGTGATTCCTATACAAGTTTGGTGATAAAATTCATTCCGAACCAGGGTTAACTTTCCATCTTTCCTCAAAAAAAATTCTTAGATTTAAATCAGATTTCCTTTATTTGTCAGTGAAAAAGGCACAGAGCTAGAATACTAGTATACACATAATAAAACATTGATGACTTGGATTTTAAAAGAGAAAACAAGTTTATTTTGAAAGGAAAATAATACCCAAGGAATTATAATCAGGGGGAAAAAAAGTTACTACCTCTCTCTACTTAGCCACATACATATGATCTGTAAGCCAGAAAGGTTTCAGAGGACTGACCTAGAATTCCTACCACTTTCACAACTCCAAGATTACACGTTAACAAAACTAAATGATGTCAATTACCTGCTACTCTAACATGAAATGTTTAATTTACAAGTCCCTACAAGACTTTAAAAAGTCTAGAGAAAACATGTGATTAGGTTAAAATTTAGTATACTCCAGGTGAATTATATTTTTTTCTTCCCATCAGTACATAACACTTTAAATTGGTAATACTCAGAACCTAACAGAAGCAAAGCATTAAGTGGGGAGAATCAGTACTCTTAAAGTCTGCTGGTAGTATCTGCCACTGAATTATTTTACTATCCTACTCGTTAATACCAACTAGTAGGAAACATGTTTAATTACCCTATCATCATTTTGGCAAGTGGTCAAAAAGAACCAAGAACTTTTCAATATATACACAATATTTAAAAGAGTATTCTCACTGGAAGCACCAAACTGTTTATAGCACATTTTAGATCAAGAGGCATGTTCTTATACTGAGTCATCTCTATCTTTATAAGTGTAGCTGCTATGGGAGAATGTAAATGAAGTTTTATTACTGAAAGTCTCTCTAAAAGTTACTTAAAAACGTTTTACATTCTTAAAGAAATTAAAGACCAATAACTACATTCTCTTCGACTGAGATAATTCATTACTCAAAGTTATTTACTAACATGCTGGTTCAGAATTCAGCTTCACATTGAAAGGATCACTCTATTACTATATTTAGGTGAAATCCAGATAACTTTCCAGATTTTTAAAATATGGAAGATGGATTTAAGCAAATGTTATCATATACTTCTATTCAGATTGATATTTCTCAGTTGCTCTTTCAGAGATTTGTGCCAATTCAAAACATAAAATTGTTTTTTTGGCCCACCATCCAATAAACACTAGCAACTAAAAAGTTCTCAGCATTTGAAAATTGAACATCCACTTTCCAGAAGCAAATACCTAGGACGATAGATGCTATCGGATAGCAAATAAGTTTACTATTTTTTCCTCTGTTAATCTAGATCTATGGATGCTAATGGTATAATAGAGTCAGTAATGAAAACAATGAACTCACAGGACTACAAAAGTTACAATATAAGATCTTTAAACCCTAAAATCAAGCTGTAATACTTAATTCTAATTGTATTTAAACATAATTTCAAATTCAACTCCGTTAGTAAAAGCTAAAATATATTTACTCCATTTTGCCACAGAATCCCTTATTATAGGAGCTTAAATGTCTACTGAACTCCTTATCTAAGAAAAAAAAAATTAATCTGTTTAAGTTGCAATGAAAGTTTTCAACTTTTTTCCAAAAGATTAAGTCTTCTTATCTTATTAGTTTAGCAAGTCCTAAAAAAAAAAAAAAAAATTTATATAAAATCAAAAGGCATGGTTAGCTTACTTTACAAAATGATATTATTATGAAAATAAAATGTAAAACACTGAATTTATAAAATTTAGTAAGCCCTTGAAAATTCTCTATGTTTCTTCATTATCTTTTGAGATAAACTGTGCTTATTTCTAAACTAGTTATTTTGCATTGGCTGTTTTTAAATTACATCCAAGCTGAATTTTCTTAATACATCAAACAAAAAACCATCTTATTCAACGTTTCAGAGATAAACCTACCTACCAGTCCCTACTTTTACAGTTATTTTTTGAAGTAAGTTTTACTGTGACAACAAAAGAAGATAAACGCATCCACAAACCCCTAATAATACTAAAGTTAGACCTGAAACTCTTGGGAGAGGAGTACATTACCCTTTCTTTTGAACATAATCAAAATGATAATGATCAAATAAAAAGGTATTTCCACAAACCTCAAACTAGAATACGGATTTGAGAATACCCTTCGTATTTTAAAATTCTACAGATTAACTCTGGGCAGGTTCAAGGCCACCACGGCATCCCGAGCAGAGTTTTCTACAGGCAGGGCAGATCTATTAAAAAACATGACCTATGACAAAAATCAATGTACTAATCACAAACCAAACAACAGTATCAAAAGCATAAAACAGAGATAACCTAAGATAAAATGTCCTCAAACTAACTCAGACTAGCTTGACAGGTTAAGAAGGAGGGGTGAGTGCTGACTTTCTGTTTTAATCTAGGATGACTGGAACACCCAAGTATCCAAGTAAATTAAAAGTATGAGAAAAAGATCACACTGTGAAGTCTGGAGTGGAAAGGAAAAGATAACTAAGCACAAAATGTCCCACATTCAACTAACCAGTGTCACTGCTGTTTTATTTAATAGGGCACTAAAGTTTAGAAATATAAATTCTTCTATTTTGTATATGCTGTTTAATAAAGCCTAGGGGGGAAATAAAACCAACCAACATAATGAGACTTTCTTTTAACACCATCACAACTGGAAAGCTTGCTCTATTTGTCTTGTCAGCTTTAATAAAAGGCATCTCCTCTAGCGGGATGGCTTCTCTTTCTTTTCCTAATAGTGGTAAGTGGCATGTCAAAGAAGAAATAGCTTCCCATCCTACCACCCACCTTCAGAGGACATT
This sequence comes from Spilogale gracilis, assembly GCA_004023965.1. NCBI lineage: Eukaryota > Metazoa > Chordata > Mammalia > Carnivora > Mephitidae > Spilogale > Spilogale gracilis. Next base: position 248,155 of record PITA01000135.1, on the reverse strand, counting down.
TTTTTTTAAACCAAACTTTCATGGGCGTCTCCACTTCTGCCAGGCGGTGCGATTTAGGATTTGGGCTACCTGGGTGTGACTATCTCTCCTGGAGAAGCACGACAGGGCTGGGGGGCGGGGGAGACGCTCCACTCTGCAACTGGTCAACCGCTCGTGGGGAATTCTGCCCATCTTCATCTAGGCTGACATTACTTCAAGTGGGGAATCCCTCTCAAGCCTGAATTAAGGGGGAAGGAAGGAGGAGGGTGGACACAGCCATCCGGAGGTAGGAAGAACTGGAGGTGCCTGCCAGCCCCCTCTCTCCCATACACCTTGGGTGCGCAGCCACCAACTATCGCCCTTGGCCTGCCACCTCGGCCTCCCGCCTCTCTCCTCCCAACTTCCACTCCAGCCCAGAGAAAAACCTGAGATTTTAGGTATAATCGATGCTATTTCCCTCTTGGGCAGGCACCGAAACCAGTCAGCACCTGGAAGCTGGCCTCGGTCCCAGAGCTGCAGAGCATTATGGGCCCAGCGGGGCCAACTGCTGCCCAGAGGCCGGGGAGAAAGCAGGGCTCGGAGCTGCTCTGGATCCGGAGGGTTTCGGCCGGCACGCTGGACAACCCTCACTCCTCCCCACCTCCAGAATCCCTGAGCAAGGGACGTTTGAGGGTGGCCAGAGTCCAGCAGGCGCGCTAGGGCGTCCCCAGGCGCCCATCTCTATCTAGCCTTCCGCGTACCCGGCTGGCTTCGGGGACGCCCACAAAACGGTTCCAGGTAATTGCGCGTGTTCCTCCGGTTTCACACCACCAGGCCATGGACTAAGGGCTCCCACCTCCCGGCTCGGCAAACTCCAGCAGCTCGCTTCGCGCACATGACGTAACCCCGCATTAGATCAAACTTTCTGGCACCTTGAGCCCACGAGGGGCAAGGAGGTGGGAGAATCCTCTCCACTGCCAGGCGCGCCGGCCGAGACTGGGCCAGGGGCCGGGTGGCTGCTTCGCAGTTAAAAAGGAAAATAAAAGCCTAATGCTTCCGCTTCCCAGCCCCCTTCGCTTCCCCCAGCCCGTGCGCTCTCTGCACGCACCGAGAAAAGGGAAGAAAAATTAAAAACAAAAACAAAAACAAAACTTTGGGGATGCTTAGCGGGTTCTCCCTGCAGTCCCTGCGCACCCACGCTCCAGGCGAGAACTCTTGGCGGCGCGAACCCGGGGCTCCCGATGCCCAAGCCCTACGTCCGGATCGAGATGCTGGCCGGCTTGCCCGGGTGAGGAAGCGGAGAAGTCTCGACTCCCCAGCTCCCGCCTTTTCCGAGTCTCCCCGCGCTCGGCAGAGGCGGCCGGGCTGGGCTGCCCCGGGGACTCCCGGGGACTCCCGGCCTCTCTGAGGCAGCTTAACAAAGACAGGCGCGACAGGAGCGCTTCCCGTGGGCGCCTCGAAAGCCATCAGCGCCCTGACGACGCAGGCTCGGAGGGTGCGCGCCGCCGGTGGCTGGTGCGCGCTGGTACCCGCTGCCACTGCCGCTCCTTCCGCAGGGCGCCGAGGCCCGAGTATCCCCGGCTCTCCGCTCCCCCTATTGCCTTACCTGGGGTTGCTGCTGTTCCAGTAGACGGCGTAGCGGTCGGCGACGGCCTTGGAGCCTGGGTCCTGGCTGAGCACACACATCCAGAGCACCAGAAACACCAGCGTCAACATCTCCACGTGCAACATCACGCCTGGCCAGCGGCGGAGCCCCCGACAAGCCGCTCCCGGGAAAGAGCAGGGATCCGGAGGGAGGGAGGGAAGGGGAGAAAGAGAGCAGGAGCCAAATAAATATGAATAAATAAGAATGAAGAGTGGCGAGAAAAGAAAGAGGCGCACACCAAGCTGGGGAGGGGAAGGAGAACGAGACGAGCAGACGGTGGAGGGGGGGGGACGACAAACTCGCACCCCCACTGGAGGGTTCAGAAAGAAAAAAGGAATCACAAGATGGAGTGAAGCATGCGTGTGTGTGGTGGCGGCGGGGAGGGCGGGGGAAGCGGTGCCAAGCTGTGTCTCGAGTGGCGGCAGCAGGCCGGTCACCCCGGGAGAAGGAGGTGCGCACCGGGCCGGGCGGCGGCACCGCGGGTTGGGGCAGGCGGCGGCGCACGCTGCACAGTCACCGGGAGTTGCGCGCCGCGGCCGCGGGGAGACATACACTGGCCCGCCGGGCCCGGCTCAGTGTCGGCGCCGCGGGCTGCGCACGGCTCCGCCGCCGCCCAGGGCCCTCGCAGTGCGCCCCGCTTCGCTCCAAGTTACTTTGGCGGCCGGTGAGAAACTGCAGGAGGAGGGCTCCGTGTGGACGGAGGGCTTCGCGCTTGTGGCCCCGGAGTGTGAGGACCCCCTTCCCAGGGAGACCCCTGGAAATCTCGGAGTAGTCGTAGGTGCTGCGGGTTCGGGGCGGTACGCCGCGAAGGGTGGGGATCCGGAGCCACAAACCCAGCGCCGCCGGCGTCCTGGAACTGCTTAAGCGGCAGCTAAGCTGGCGAGGAGTGGTCTTGCCTTGCAAACCTCAAAGAAAAGTTTGGCTCTTCGTGTCTTCCGGCAGGTCCCCCGGAGGAGTAGGACTGCGGCGGCGGGAGACGACACCCCAGACTCTGGCGGAACCTCGGGGATTTCTCGCGCGTGCTTCTCTTGGCCGGGTGTGGGTGCACCAGAGTGAAGGAAGAACAGAGGTTACGAACCAGCCGGCGAGGCGGAGCTAGGATGTCCAAACCTGCAGGACGACGCCAACCCAACAGTTAGGCTGGAGAGCGAGAGGGAAAACAATCACTTTTAAATGAATCCCTCCAACTCCTGGATGGGCTGATGTCAGTCTTCGATCGCCTTCCGGGAGCAAGACTGCGCCCCCAGACGCGGTGCCAAGAGCCTCGGGTGAGCGCTCAGAAGTGTCCCTGCGACTCCGACGGGTCCTGCCCCAAGCCCGGCAACTTGTAGAAATGCATCAATCAGTTTGAAACGCGAAGGGGGGGGGGGGAAGAAGAGAGAGCGCAGGAGCGACTGGCACCTCCCCGATTGACTACATCAGAAAACCTTCCTGATCCTCCTGCAGCCGCTCCTCTTTCCCTCCTTGAGCACAGCAGCAACAAGAGGTGAAAAGCACCAACCGAATCTTAAAGCCTCTACCAGGCGGGAAAATAAACTTGAGTGCAGCAGCAGCAGCAGCAGCAGCACGAACAGCCCAGGAGGGATTGAAATGACTGGCGAGAAGTGGAAAGAGGTAAAAGTCAGTTTTGCAAAAGAGAAAAAAAAAAAAAAAGAAAAATGCTTTATGGGAAAAATCTCCTCGGGCACGCCCCCTCGTTAATGACCTGCGTGTAAAGCCGACAGCAACGCCGACCCAGCAGCAGCAGCTGCCGCCGCCGCCGCCGCCGCACCGGAGCGCAAGGCCGCGCGCGTGAACGTGGACGTGGGCGGCGCGGCCGTGCGGGGGGGCGCCCGGGCGTGTAGCGCAGGGCGCGGGACAGGCGGGCGGCGCGAGCGCGGGTGTGAGCTCCGGACCTAGCAGGGGGAGGTGCCTCCAGCCCGCGCCCCGCCTGCGCTGCTGCCGCGGCGGCCCGGGTCATGTGGGCTGCCTTTTTTTCTTTTTCTTTTTCTTCTTTTTTTTTTTTTTTGCCTTTTTTTTTTCCCTCCCCTCGCAGTTTACTTGGAAAGCGGGGGGTGGGGTGGGTGGCTGGAGCAGCCAGTCAGTGAGCGGCCTGCTGTTTGCTTACAGGTCGGGGTTTTTTCCTCTCTCTTCACTCCAACAGGATTGGTTTGTTCCACGAGAAAGAGGCGTTTTCTTAATCTCCTCCCTTCCCCACACCTCCTACTCCCCTCTTCGGCCCCACCTTCCAGAAATCTGACTAATTGAATTACTGGGAGTGCCGAGGCGCCCTCTCCTCCGCCCAAACCCAGCAGCCGCGCGTAACCCTTTGGATGCTGAATTCCGTCTGGGCTGAGGAGTGATTTGACATCTTTTTACCTGAGAGTGGGGTTTTTCAATTACATAGGAACCGGCTCCCATCCTGTAGCCGGCAAGCCGAAATCAGTCTCCCAGGCCCTGCAGGTGACTTGAAGTCGCCAGAGGCTGGCAGGGAGCCTCAATGAATACGTGTTCTTGTAAATCTCTGCGCAGTTCACGACGCGCTTTGCCAAGCGCTGCGTTATCTTGGAAACCTGAGCATCTCTCATGTGCCTTTCAACTCGCCTCTTCCTACCAAAGACTTTAAGGTTCATGAGCAGGAAGCAGGACTTTCTTTAAAGTGATGCTCTGAAATACATTTTTTTAATTGGGAAAATCAGTGTAAAGTGATTACAATTCAGTGCATCCTTCAGGAAGAAAATGAATGCGGAAGGAGAGCCCATAAGAAATACCTTACACCGTTTACATTTCAACCAACCGAAATTGGTTGGCTCTCCACTCCCCAAGGAATAGATGCTCTCAACGAACCCGGTGCGGGAAGAGTCGGAGGTCCGGGCAGGAGTTCTTTATTATTTGAAAAGGCCTTGCATATCTGGGCTTCTAAAGCGGGTTGCAGCGCCCTGGCCCCTGGGAGCCACGGAAGCACAATCGCCTGACAGCAAGGCGGTCCGAGCCCTTGGGACGCGCCCCCCCGTCCTCCAGCGCCCGGGAAGCTAGCCAGGAGCAGGGCGCTGTGGGGCACCAATCTCTCTGGAGACTTGCGCGTGCGGAGCTCAGAGGGCTCAGGCCTTCATGTTATTATTCTCTCCTGCCCTTTAGGGAGTTGGCTGCCCCGGTGGGAAGCGCTGTCCCAAGAAAGAAAGCGGTTTAGTTTTGCTCCCAAACCTTCCTGTGCCCCCTTTACTTATCAGCCCAATAAAATCATGCATCACGTTCTCCCTCCTGTGCTTTACAGTTTTCTAGCTCAGACTTTCCAGACGCTTCAGAATTGTTTGGAAGCGTCCAGACGCCCTCCAGTGGTAGGCCTGAAGTCCGCACCCAGCGGGGGTATTGCCTGCAGTTCAGCAGAGATTGAGTTTGATGGAGAACCTGGGGTCAACATCGATAAAGACTTGAGGGGAAAGGAACAGCTCACAAGGGCATGGAATTACCTGGACGTAATGAGCTCTCCTAAAAGTTGAGTTGTTCCTCAGTTACAGAAAATCTTCTTACCTGTAGAGATCCTGAAATTGTAAGAGAGTACTAGGAGAGTAACTCCTATATTTGTGACTAGGTATAAATTACAATCTGTGTAATTACAGACTCCATGACAGACCACCCTAACGAACCAACCACCTTCCTAATTAAAAAAAAAAAAAGTAAACTCAGAATATTAACACAAATACTTGTCTACCATTTGTATAGTTCACAAAATTCCAGCAGTGAGAAAGTTGGAAAACTTAAGCCAGGGTAACTAAAGGATAAGCAGTTATTTTTGAAGACAATTTTTTATTTAAAACTTGATTTACTTTTACCCCCTGGTCTATAGTCTTGCTGATGGTCAAGTTCTTGGCCTATCTTAAGGTGCATTTGTTTTTTTCCTTTGCAGGAATGACACATTTCTTCCCTCAGCCTGCCTGCCTTTCTTTTTTTTTTCTTTTCCCTCCCTCCCTCCCTTCCTCCCTTCCTCCTTCCTCCCTCCCTCCCTTCCTTCCTTCCTTCCTTCCTTCCTTCCTTCCTTCCTTCCTTCCTTCCTTCTTCCTAGATGTTATTTATTTATTTGAGAAAGAATGAGAAGAGCCCCTGGGGGTGAGGGTCAGACAGAGAAGCAGACTCCCAGCTGAGCAGGAAGCCTCATGCAGGACTCCAGAATCATGACCAGAGTGGAAGGCAGTCACTTAACCAACGCTTAACCAAACTCACCACCCAGACATCCCTCAGCCTTTATGATAGTAGCTCTAATAAGTGCTCAGATGACTAAGGCAGTTTTGCAGGAAATATTCTGGACTCAAATTTTAAGGGACATATATATCTTTAGGAAGAAGAGAATTCACACTCCTGTCTTTGGGAAAGTGCTGATCCTCATCAGAAAGTCTTTTTAGTCAGGGAAATATCAGATATCAGGGAGTTAGGAAGCTGGCTTCCTGTGGCATCAAAGTGAAAGGAATAAAGAAAAAGAAATTATATCCACTTATTTCCTATTTGAAACTCATATTCCAAATGTGAATATTCAACATATCTAAAGAATGTAAATTTCCTAACATTTACAATATCTCTAATTTGCTTAAAGTCTGGATAGTCCAATTTTAAGCAGAAAAAAAATCATACATAATGGCCTTTCTTAAAATGATTCAGAGAGTTGGAATAAGACACTTGAACTTGCGACTGTTTCAGAACATAACTCAAATATCGATGTGAAATAATTTATAAACCTAAATCAAATGTGTCCTTCTGGGATGGTACACCTAAGCAATTATTGATATTGTAGTAATGGAGCAGCAATATGGTAGATACATACTTAGATGGACTTTCAAGAGGTATTACTAACTCTTCACATCACTACAGAATGTGACTTTGTCTCTTCAGGAAAATATTTTAAGTGATTTGAATTTATACAAATCAGCATTATATAAAATAACTATATTATGGTTACTCCAATGTCACAGAGGCAATGACCCTTAAGCTGGCCTTTGAAGGGTAAATAGTGTTCTGCCAAGTACAGAATGAGGTTGAGGTATGAAAGAACAGAGCAAGCTAAAAACACGGAGGAGTAAAAGGGTAGGGAGTGTTTGAAAGCTCAGAGTTAACAAACTTGAACAGGGTTCTGGAGAGCTGAGACCTGAAAAGTCTGTTAATAATGGACTGTAGAAGGACTTAACTGCTATCTACAAATGTAATAATCATTATGCCTCAACATACAAATAGGTATGGGTTTACTTGTTTGTTTATTTATTTGTTCATAATTTTTTGGCCTTGAACCATTTAGATTGGTGTTCTAACCTTGGTTACAAATTAGTCACCTAGGGACATTTTTATTTTTTAATGTATGCATTTTCTTTCTTTCTTTTTTTTTTCTTTTTAAGATTTTATTTATTTGACAGAGAGAAACACAGCCAGAGAGGGAACACAAGCAGGGGGAGTGAGAGAGGGAGAAGCAGGCTTCCCACCGAACACAGAGCCCAGTGCGGGGCTCGATCCCAGGTCTCCGGGATCATGACCTGAGCCGAAGGCAGTCGCTTAACCAACTGAGCCACCCAGGTGCCCCAATGTATGCATTTTCTAAAGATTTTATTTACTTATTTGAGAGAGACAGAGAGAGCACGAGGTGGGTAGGAGCAAAGGGAGAAGGAGAAGAAGACTCTTAGCTGAGTGGTACCCAGGGATTGTGACCTGAGCCAAAGGCAGAGGCACCCAAGTGCCCCACCTAGGGAGCTATTTTAAAAAGAACAATGCCAGGACCCCACTTCCTGTTTTAGTTTGTTAGGGGCAAGGACCTGGGATCTATAATTTTTAGAAGCTCCCCAGGGAATTCTAAGGAGCATAGAAAACTAAGAATCACTGATCCAGGTAGTTCAGGCAAAAAAGTAAATTCTGTACTTACTTGTCTGAAATGTTTCAACTAACCATCAAGAATGTTGATAATTTAGAGAATGGAACTTTATGCTCCGCTCTATTAAAAATAAAGTGATGTTTTATAAGCAGTTTTCACCTGGCACAAAAGAGAATACCATCTCCAAGATGGGGCTGCAGGGATAAAACTTGCTTTCAAATATGGGTTAATCTTTTGGGGACTAGTTTAGACTTCATTTTTGCATTAGCTGTCTCTGGGTTGAAGTAGAGTTCTATTGGATCAAGTGTCCAGACAAAGAAATGAAACAGGCTGATGAATCAAACCCCACAGTCCACAGAATAAGCCACTCTTGTTTAATACAGTAGTTAAATTAGAACTGATAGCCAGAAGAAATAATCAGGAAACAAACTCAAGAACAAAGATGAAAGAAATAACAATTAGACACAAAACTTTCTAATAGATGACTAACAAAATGATATTTCACCTAATCCTGCCATTTATCTTCCTAGAACATTCAGAATTCATTCCAAAGCCCTAAGAAACCCAGGTTCTCTATCACCAAACTGTTAAATAAAGGCTTCGTTCCTTCTCACCCCTTTTTATAACAGGTTTCTCAGAATCTTTAGAGATAACTATTTGCGGGCTTTTCTCTCCTTGGAGACCTAAGGGAATGCTCCTTTTCTATTTCTGATCTAGCTGTCTCTTCTGTGTACAGCCTAAAAGTGAAAAACAAAACAAAACAAAAAAACTGTCTACTAAATAGAGTGTCACATCTCTACCTTCCATCTTGTGACCTTCAACTTCCATAATGAAATTTCTACTTTTGCTCATTCTTTCTTTCCTCTCCCAGTGCTTCCTTAAGTCTGTTTCACAGCATCCCTTCTCAGAAAGTCTGTGGATAAGTAGGAGATTTATAAGTTGCTGCAATATTCTAAAAAAGGCATTTTTAAAATGTTTTATTTATGAACTGTCTGTTGTTGTTTTGCCCATTTGAAAACATAGTTTAAATAAGATCTGCAGAGCAAACTTTTTAAACATAGAGAAGCTTGGGCCATCATTTTGATAAACAACTAAACCATATAATTAGACATATATGAAACTATGTGTTACGTTCCTGTGTACTACAAATGACAATGTGCTTACAGGTAATTTAAAAAGAAGCAAACAAGAAATAGTTGATTCAACCAATTTCCACAACACTTTTCACTATCTAAACTTCATTCTATATACCATAGAGTTATGTGACCAGTTTTCAACTATAACGCTGAAATTGGTATATAATTTTGTACCTCGAGGAAATTTTCATGTTGTCTTTACTACTTGAACTGAATGTACTATGCTCTGCTCTGTTTCCCCTCTTCAAATTTTTAAATAAAAATCACCAAATAAAATGTACCTGCATTTTACAAATCTAATCCATCAACTAGCATAAATTATGCTGTCCTAAAATGTTCTTTGTGAATTATTAAATAACACTACATTCTTTGCTTTAAAGAATATACATGGGTAGGGATGCCTGGGTGCCCCAGTCTGTTAAGCATCCGACAGTTGTTTTCAGCTCAGGTCATGATCTCAGGTCAGACTATGCACTCAGAGGGGAGTTTAGTTTGCTTAAGGATTCCCTCTCTCTCTCTCTCCCTGTGCCTCTCCCCTCCCTCCTGTGCTTGTGTGTGCACATACATGCTCACTATCAAGTAAATAATTTTTTTTAAAAGAGTATACACGGAAATGAATGCATATTACAAAAAAAAGCTAGTACTTATGCTTTATTACAATGGCAATCACAGACATCTACAGTATAACTTTATGTTTTTGTAAAGATTTTATTTATTTGAGATAGAGAGAGAGAGAGAAAGCACCAGTGGAGGGAGAGGGAAAGGGAGAAGCAGACTCCTCTCCAAGAAGGGAGCCTGATGGGGGCTCCATCCCAGGACCCTGAGATCATGACCTGAGCCAAAAGCAGACATTTAACCAACTGAGCCACCCAGGCACCCCAGCATAATTTTATTTAAATTAAAAGAATATAAGTAACCTTTTTAGAAATAAAGTTGATTTGTGCTTCTTTTCTCTGTATTCAAACTGGTAATAGGATACTTTTATCCCATTAGCTTCATCTACCATCATCCAAAAAGCTCATAAGTATGCATTTTTGTATTCTTTTACTTGCTTAGAGACTCAAAAGAAGCTAGAATAGAATATTTTACTTCCTTGAGGCCATTATATATATAAAATTATCTACATTATATACACACATATGCATAGCATAGATATGAGCATATATAGAGAGAACTTACGTTTTTATATCAATTTTCCTTTTTTAAAAAAAGATTTTATTTATTTTTTTGAGAGAGAGTGAGAGCACAAGCAGGGGGAATAGCAGGGAGAGGGAGAAGCAAGCTCCCTGTCAAGCAGTGAGCCTGATTCAGGGTTCAATCCCAGGACCCTAGACCAAAGACAGATGCTTAACCAACTGAGCCACCCAGGCACCCCCAATAACTTTTCACCCAAGACTTTCATCAGCTTCTGGGAGAATTCTATTTTAAGACAAGTAAAAGATAAAACCCTCAGTGAGCATGATTTCATGAAACAGGAAATGCTGTTTCTAAGCCCCTTTTGAGCTTTGGTCTTACTTTTTCCACCCAGATCTAAACTGCCTCAAGAAAGCAAAGTGTAGAATTAGAGCAAATAAGAAAACCTTTCTTCAAATTATGTGCATATTTTTAGATAAAAGTGGAGCAATTGGGGACCTACTATTTGGGAATGTGCATTTTTTATTTATTTATTTTTTTTTTTAGTCACCTAACTCATTGTTTTGGAGTCTTTCCCTCCCCCATTTCTCTTGGCCACAGTAGAGATGATTTTTTAAAATATATTATTAATTTGGGGGAAAACTGTCCTCTTAAAGAAAATGTATAACTCTATTCTGGACTTCCACATACCTTATGCCAACATTATAAATTTTATTTTGATGCTGTAAAGTTATAGTTATGGTATAATTTTTTAAAAGCAGTTCATCTTGTAGTTTGGGATAGGAGTTATAAAGCTGGTCTCTATAAAAACCACTGTAACTTATGATTTTAGGACATCAAATGATAATACAAAGGATTATTGGCCAAAACTTCTTTTAAATGAGAAATATTTTACTGAATTAACCCTTTTGAAACTCAGGTCTGGGGAGAAAAGTGTGCTCTTAAGATGACAGCCTTCTAATCAGAGATGTTCACTCTCCATTTCTACAGTTCACTTTCTTTTTTTTTTTTTTTTTGACATATGCTGTATACTAAATTAAGTAGAATTTATTGGTTCGGCTATATTAGGAAATGCTCTCTTTTCCTGTGGATTAGGAGAGTGCATATCTTAGTCCTTTTCCTTGAAATCCACTAGGATCTTTTACGTGGGCTATCTAGTATTCTGCACACTTCCAATGCTTAATAAATATTACATTACAATATTAGCATAATAATAAATCACCTTAAAGTACTACATGGGCTATTAAGTGAGATCCTATTCGGTTTAAGCCAAGACATCAAAAAGTTTTATTTTCTCTATACGCATACAAAGGAATTTTAAAACTCTCTTTCCATGAAATGTCCTTGCATCTATAAGATATCTACATATTACAAAGTGAAGTGGTGAAGTGTGTATCTTCCATTTATGTATTTCATTTGTTCAATTTATTATGGTACCTGAATTTCCCTTTTAAGAAGAAGAAATTTAAAACTGGGCAGACAAAAACAGAAATAGCACCATTTGTCAAGTAAATGCCTTTTCCCAGTGGCAACTATGAAATCTTTATATAAGATTACTAGGCCAACAGCTAGTTTCCATTAATTTTTTCCATTAAGAAGCTCTGCTTTGTCTGGGATTGGTGGTGTCACACAGACCTAGACTCACAGTCAAACAAAAACATGAGGATTTTCTCTATAGTTAAACAAAAATGATGCCAAAAAGATTCAATTAACACAATCTCTTCCTAACTGGTTGCTTTGAGAGACGTTCTAGTTTGCTACTGCCCTCAAAGCAAAAAATGAAAATACTTTTCCTTCCAAAGGTACTGTTTAAATATGATACATCTTACCTACCTATCTGTAAAACAAATAGGATACAAATGATCCATCATCTGTGGTAGGTAGCAAAATGGTCACTATCCTTACCCTGTTACAGTATAAATTTGTGGTTCATCCTTCCCATCAATAGATGCAGTCTGCTTTTCCTCTTTTTGAAACTGAGCAGCCCGTGTGACTTGCTCTAGCTACTCAAATGGGGCAGAAGAATGTTGCGCCCATTGTGAGCCATGCCTCCTAAGGCCCCCCATCTTCCACTCCTCATCTAGGAGCTTGGCCTAAGTGCTATGTGGACAAGCCAAAGCTAGCCTTTTGGTTGATAAGAGACCTCTAGGTCCTCTACCTACTTTGTCCCTACCAACCTCCAGAAGCAGAGCTAGGGAGCTGCCTGGAGGCTGGCAGCAGACGTGTGAGACAGTCCCAACCTGGGCTAGAAGAACTGGACAGCTGAGCCCAGCCCAAACTGCCAACTCACAGAATCATGCTCTGAATCAGTGGTTCTTGTTTTAAGCCAATAAATTGTGGGGTGGTTTATTATACAGAAATAGATAACACCTATTCCCTCTTTTTAAATTATTGGAAATAAAACTTTAAATATTATTCAGCCCAAATACATGTTATTCTCTTACAACTTTGATTCCCATTATTGAATTACTTGGTGTTAAATCTCTAATTGGCAACCAGAATTTCCTAAATATTTATAACAGGAATGTTTATGTCCACTACTTTATAAAATTCATGGGGAATTATTTTATTTATTTATTTATTTATTTTTGGTCACCAGAAACTTAACATGGGACCCTAAATGAACACAATTAACATTCAGGCCCTTCTGATCCTCTTAGGATTTGGTTGTTTGGTTAGAATAGCAAACCTGAGCAGATGATTTACCCAGAAGTAAATCATTCTTCTTCTAAGAACGTGGTGCCCAGCAGGAAAAATGAAATGGTAAAATCAGAGGAAGCTATGTTTAGCTTCACCTCAAATCTCCACATCACTCACGACTATTGATTTCACATCATGGCACCTCCATATTTCAGCAGGAGTCTCTGCCACAGGACAGAAGCTGTAGTGACCCTGTGAGGGTCATCTTGCTGTCAACCTCAAATTACAACATCCCTGCTTTTGGCTGACAGCCATGTCATGGGAAGCACAGCTCTCTCTCCGTAGACAGAACAGTTGCGCTTCAAGGAAGCGAGATACAAAGTGAAATTTTATATATCGACCCTTCTCTTCCTATAACTTAAAGTTCTAACTGGGAGAAGGATTTTGTCAAACTCCCTTACATGGGCATCCTCTAAGTCCTGTGACTAGCCAGGTTTTATAAGGTGTGCCGTCTAGGGGTGGAGACTACTCTGCTAGCCCAGATTTGTCTTTTTAGCCTTCATTCTATTTCTATCCCCACAGGCTCTAAACCATTGGCCACCCTTCCTTCTTGAGACTTTCTTTTCCTTTGCTGATTTGTATTCCACACTTACAGAGGCCTCTTTTTTCATCTCCAACTAGCTTCTTCTGGCTGTCAACTCTGAGTCACAGCCCCATGCCAGGTACATAGTGAACCCTCAGTATTTTTGGAATGAATATCCATCGCTAAATATAGGTGCTTTCCTTAAAAATCTCTTCCTTCTTCCCTAACATAATCTTTAATAGTCATTCACACTCCCACCTGCAAGTAGAATCTCCCAGCTTGGGAGACTTATAGTGAATGACTATAAGGTCTCTTATTTTCCTCATCAGACCCACATCCCCAGCCTTCTCATTTACATTTTTACATGTCTATACCCCAATACCTCCAAACAAACAAGCCCCAAAAGTGCATCTGATCATTCAACACACCTGGACACCCCTTTCCCGGTGTGCTCTCTAGCATGACAAGGTCAGGATAAAGTCCTTTGTCCATTCTCAGATGAGAACTTCTAGCTGACAGACTTGATAAAACAAAAGATTCAGTATTATGTTAAGAAATGCAAAAATGGGTTTCTGAATTTCTCATTTCTATACCAAGTTGGCTCCTAGCTGGTCTCAGCTATCCATTCTTACCCCTGTCCAATACCTGCTTCCTTCTGCCCCAGAGTGATCTATTCCAGAGGGAAAACAGATGTCCCCCTCCACCACTTAAAGGCTTCATACGCCTCGCAAAGGAAAAAATTCTTGACATGGCTATCAAGTCCTGCATAACCTGATCCTTACCTTCCTCTCTGACCTCAGCTCATAGAATCCTCTCCACACTCACCAACTCCAGCTACTCTGACCTTCTCCCTCGTGTTTCCTGTCTCTGGGTCTTGCTTATGCTGTCCCTGTTGCCTAAAACATTTAAGCTCCCACCTGTTTAACTTGTATTCACCCGTCAAATCTCAGCTTAGATGTTACTTCCTGGGGGAAGTCTCTTTGGATCACACAGAATAGAGGAGGGTTCTTCTAAATAAGCACATGGCACTGAGCTCCTTTTCTTCATCCTACCTGTCTCTTGATTTAAATTGTGTATCTGTGTGGCATTTTGTCTTCTTCTAGTCCAATTGCTCAGGATCACCTCTTCAAAGCTTAGCATTGTGCACAGCACATAGTAGACTCTGTTAATATGTATGGAATGAATGAATGAAAACACCATACTAGTACTTTACACTATGTTTTCCCATGTGGTTTCTATGAGAAAGCAGATTTCAGAGTTATACAAAGGCAGTGGGGATAAGAGGGCAGAAGTCAAGTGCCTCTCATAGATTTGGAAATGAAAGATTTCTCTTGGAAGTTTTAAGCAGAGAAGCTGCACCAAACAAACCACCAACAAAAATATATGAAACCAACCTTAAAGAAGAATTTGCAATTGAGAGGCAGACCTAACGTAATGCCTCTCCATTCCAAAAGGAGGAAAATGCCAATCTCAAAGAGTGCCAGTCAAAGATGTACAAGGAAAATCACATAAACTGAGGCACATTCCCAGTTCTAATCACCAAAGAGTGGTGGCGGTGGGGGTTGACCGGTAAATGCAAATTATAAATGGCTCCCTCCACCATTTAAGCACCATTTAACTCACATCATGCCTTCCTTTGTTCTGAGGCCACCAAACAAACTTAATAATTTGTCTCCTATGTAGCTTGACTTTCATTCATTCATAAATTTATTAAGTAACTAATAACAAGCTATGCCTTGAGGATATGGTGGTTAGCAAGGCAGAGCTGGTCCCTGCCCTCATAAAGCTTAAAATACAATCTTTTCAAGTCACAAGAAAGCAATAAAAGTGTTGGGTCCTAGAGCAGACAAATACCACTGGTTTGCCTAAAATTCTTTCTCTGGAGAATCTCTCCTCTCTCATCCTTCTGATCCTGGTGATGCTACCCACTGCCATGCAGCAGATAGCATGTCACACCAACACCACACCCCATCACTATTACGGGGTCAATCTCGCAATCAGATAGATTTATAAATGGAGCTGGGATGAGAAGACTTCTTTGGGGATTTTGAAATCTGTGGGTATGGGTCTGGGGCTGACAGCAACCATCTTTCCCACTCACGGACATAGGATTGCTAAGCTTCAACAAATAAAAATATGGGGCGCCTGGGTGGCTTAGTTGGTTAAGCAACTGCCTTCGGCTCAGGTCATGATCCTGGAGACCCAGGATCGAGTCCCACATCGGGCTCTCTGCTCGGTGGGAAGCCTGCTTCTCCCTCTCTCACTCCCCCTGCTTGTGTTCCCTCTCTTGCTGTGTTTCTCCCTGTCAAATAAATAAAATCTTTAAAAAAAAAAAAAACAAATACAAACACAATGGCACCAGTCTGGACATTTTTCTGAGAATCTAGAGCAGAGCAGAAACAAAGAGACCACCAGAACGCCTCATGTCAAAGATGGAATCTATTCTCAGACAGCTGCTGTTGTCATTAAGTACGTTGTATTTACATTAGGTAAGTATATTCTATATGTCAGGATTTCAGAATTACTTTTTACTTTATTTTTAAGCATTTTTTTCTTTCCTTAGTACCATCTAACTTTGAAGCCTAACACTATATGGTTTCGGGCTGAGGAAATGGTCACAGAGATACCTAATATCAATAAATGATCCTTCTCCCAAGATTTTAGTTCTAGAAGCATCCATGAAACAAGAAGAGAGTTTTTAAATACCTTATTCCTTGATGTCACAAGTCGAAAAACAAGCCCTCTGCAGCCCAAGGGCAAATTCGTTGCTGGTTCCTGTGCAGGTGACTTATGGCTTAAAGAATAACAAAAAATTTTGAATTACTAAATAACTTACACTGAAAAAAACAAGAAGGGAGGAAAGATGCATGAGCTTAGGGAAAGGCTTTTATAATGTACCCCAGTTGACTCAATGATAAATGTACATAATTAATCATAGACACCATTTTGGCAAATGATATTTTTAAATGATAGAGGCAATTATCTGTACAATTACATATGCACAGGAATGCATTATTTTCTGACTTTCAACAAGCAGCTTACCTTACAGAATAAGTAAGGAAGAATTTTACTCACTTAATTTAGCATCCTAATTTGCAACCTCAATCTAAAGAGGACTTTTTTTGGTGGTAAGGGGAATGTAATGATGGTAATGTCTTGGTTCTACTACTAATATCTTTGTAGGACTATTTAATTACTTAAGGTTTCAAACCACAAAATATAAATTATGCTCTGTCTCTCCACCCCCACCCCACATGCACGCACGCGTGTGCGATCTTTAAAGGAATACAAAATAATTTTCTAAATGCTTTTCCAATAAATGCCTTGAAAACCTTATGAAAATGAAAGAATATTTGCCACTCTCTACTGAACTATCCTGTCTAGTGAAATCAGAGAGAAAATGTCAACAACTACCGTAAGCGATGGTCTTTTTTCTAACTTGACAGAATAAACACAGACTCTGCTATTTCTTTAGCCTGATGGTCTTATCTTACAAAGGCAGTATGGGGTGGTGAAGGCTTCAGTCTGGACACAGACAAACGTAGTTACAAATCTGGCTCTGCAGTTCACTATGATTGTAACCTTGAGCGAGTTACTAAACATTCCTAAGCCTCAATTTCTTTGTAAAAGTGAATCTGATCACTATAATCTCAATAAAATATGCAGTGGACAGTACACGAGATAATGTATATCACATAAGTGGTCTAATGTCAGGGACTCAACACATGTTCAGCTCTGTAGGTGTTATTAATGTTCAGTCCTCCCCTTCAATGAAGTTCCTTAATATCTCATCCTTCTAAAATAAATCATAATGTCATCCTATCATTCACTCATTCTACCATATGTGTCGAGTAGTCTGCCTATATACAAGATATCAGTATATAAACAAAAGTCATTTGGGATGTAAGTAAGGGAAAAGGTGGACTCTGCAGAAAATAGCTAGGAGTGACTGCTTAGTAATTTCTATCTTTAGCTTTGATGATCTAAGACTGTGTTGTCCAATACAATAACCATTAGCCACATGTGGCTACTGAGTACTTAAAATGTGTATATTTTTTTAAGATTTTATTTATTTATTTGACAGAGAGAGATCACAAGTAGGCAGAAAGAGAGGAGGAAGCTCTCGACTCCCCGCCCAGCAGAGAGCCCAATGCAGGCCTTGATCCCAGGACCCTGAGATCATGACCTGAGCTGAAGGCAAAGGCTTAACCCACTGTGCCACCCAGGTGCCCAAAATGTGCTGTTTTAAGTTGAGATACATTAATATGTGAAATATACTCCAGATCTTGAAAGCTCAGTAGAAAGATTACAAAATATCTCATTAAAATTTTTTCATATTGATTACTCATCAAAATGATATTTTGTATCTTTTAGGTTATACAAAATACATTAGTAAAATGAAGTTCATCTCTTTCTCTTTACTTTTTTAATGTAGCTACTAGGAAATTCACTTATTTTTGCTCACATTATGTTTGTATTAGGCAGCACTGGTCTAAAATATTTATAACAGGAAGGAAGGGAGGGAGGGAGGGAGGAGGGGAGGGAGGGAAGGGGAGGGGGGTGAGGGACAGAGGGAGAAAGGAAGAAAGAAAAAAAAAAGAATCTTCAAGAACTAGAAGATCTAAGCCTTAGGGGCACCTGGGTGGACCAGTCAGTTGAGCATTTGATTCTTGATTTCAGTTCAGGTCATGTTCTCAGGGTCCTGAGTTGGAGCCCGGCAATGGGATTCTGTGTGCTCAGCCCAGAGTCTGCTGGAGATTCTCTCTCCGGCTCCCTCCACCCCTCCTTCGCTCATGCTCGCTCTCTCAATCTTTTTTTAAAGATATAAGCCTTAACAGATGTTATAGTGGAAAAGTCCTTTCTATGCATAACACCAATGGCAGAAAATCTAAGAGACTGGGATTCTGTATTTATAGCACAGTATGGGCCCTTAGCAAATGCTCAGGAGCAGATTGGATTATTTCTAAGTTCAATGACTGCCTCTTATTTTAGGCCACATACTAGGTGCTAGAGTTACAATGATAAACAAAACAATCCAGTGTAATGAGGAGTATGCTGCCTAATATGAAATAGCAACAAGGAAAATTTGCAAACTTTTATATTTTGTATTTATGTTACTCTTATGGAACTGTAAGATATTATGCTTTAATTTTCTTTCAAAGAATGTGTGCCTACCTCCCCATATCTGACCCTTATTAGACTAAGAAAAAAAATTTTGCTTTTTTTATTGTGAAAATTAACAGGCATGGGATACTTAAAGGCATTTTTCGTTCTTTTGGCGAAAATTTCATTTTTAATATACTGTAAATGTGTTCAGTAACAAAAATTAATTTCAAAACATTCCACTGGCATGTATTTCTAGATCTTACATATCATTCACACAAAATGATTCCTGAATCCTTCCACAATATTTCATGACACGTATCTATGGCCCTTCTGTAATTACGCTTGTATATATGCATATATATAAACACGTTTGCATACAAAGATGCAGAGCAAATAAGTTCATTTTTGAGCAGTCACAGCAATTTCCCCTCTTCTTCCACCCCCCAGGCTCTAAGAGGAAGGAGTCTTGCTGCTCCGACAGCTCCAGGCCTGGCCTTTTGTCCTGCTGATTAGAATCTGAGCTGAGCTGCCGGATTTACATCTTAAAGGGAAAGGCACCCCAGCCCCAGAAATGGATCCCGGAAAGGAGGAGAGGGAAGAAAAGGCTTCCTAGAGGGAGCTGGGAAGCAGAGTTTGGGGAGAATGGAGAGAGAGAGAGAGAGAGAGAGAGAGAGAGAGAGAGAGAGAGAGAGAGAGAGAGAGAGAAAGGAAAAGGAAATAGGGAACGGTTACCTTGGTGAACCATGCTAGGTATTGAGATGTGAGATGAAATTGAAATCCTGGACTATTGATAAAGGATGCGGTACAGGGATTCTCAGAGCAAAGAGAGAGGAGGCAGACTGAAGCCTGGCTGAGGGTTATATAATCCCTGGGTGATTTTCTGAGAGGCTGAAATGAGGATTTAAAATGCTTTTCATTAATTCTTGCCTATCCGGCTTGTATTTCTCCTGGCTGTGTCACCACTGTCACGGTGGTGAGAGCAGTTCTGGTAAGTTAACTCGACAAAGAGGCCCTTAGATGGACCAGGTTCTAAAGCCCCAGTGGCCTACCTACTTAAGCAACCCAAACCCAAGCCCGGAAATGCCTCCCAGTTGGGAAATCAAAACGCTAAGGGCAACCAATCACAAAGAGCCAGCCGGGCTTTAAGCTACAGCCAATCAAAGAATTTCCTTTCCCCTCCTCTGTGATTTTCTTACAGAAGACTTTTACTGAGCCCCTGCCACAGAGTGCTCTGAGTGGCAGGACCACTTCTGGCTTGGTCCTGCTGCTCTCCAATCGATTTCTGCACAAACTCTTTAAAAAAAGAAAAGAAAAGAAAAAAACTATGTGCCTCAGTTTACCTTTTAACAGCTCAAAGCAGCCCAACTCCCTCTGCGTTCCATGTGTTACTTTACTGTCTTGACAGTGAATTCTGTGCGTTCCTCTGGGGCACAATGACACCCATGGCAGTCTCTAACACCCTACACCAATATCCGCTCCAGAAATACAGGTTAAATGAGAAATCTTTGTGCTCTTAGGGTAGGTTCGATTTTGCCATCTCCAAACAATAAACAGGCATGGCCACCGATTTTATAAATGTGTCTGTATGGCTCTAGATAGTGATAAAGCACTACCCAAACACAACTTCTTCAGTCTTCAGTTATGTGATGCCAAGGAACGTCATACCCCTGCTTAAGGGTTTTTGTTCCAGTTTTGTTCTGTTTCATTTTTTAACATTCAGTGGTTTGTGACAAGAAATACACATTCTTTTTTTTTTTTTAAAGATTTTATTTATTTGACAGAGAGAAACACAGCCAGAGAGGTAACACAAGCAGGGGGAGTGAGAGAGGGAGAAGCAGGCCTCCTGCTGAGCAGGGAGCCCGATGCGGGGCTCGATCCCGGGTCTCCAGGATCATGACCTGAGCCAAAGGCAGTCGCCCAACCAACTGAGCCACCCAGGTGCCCCAAGAAATACACATTCTTAACTTCAATACACTAGCTCACTTTACTGCAGCCCCTACCTCTTCCAGCCCCAGAATTTGGACTGGGGGGGGCGGGGGGGGGCGCGGGGGGAAACAGGGAGGAAACTCCGCAGTTGCAGGGCTCCATCACCATCTTGTCAGCATAGGCTAACACTGGGGCGATGGAAGAGCAGGCTCTGGTCACCTAGAAGCCTGGGAGAAACTGCCATGTTCTGGTTAGCTTGCACATTAGAATCACCAGTTAAATCACATTAGAATCACCAATTAAAATAAATTTTTTTAAAGACCTTTTTTTAGTCCCAATCCGGAATAATTAAAAGTGAATTTCTGGGCATCCATAATTTTTTTAATTGTCCCTGGGTGATTCCCAGGCTTAGTGAGAGTTGAGAAGCACTCTCTCCTTCATCCTAACTGAGCTGGAGTCTCCTCTACTTCCTACATCATAACACAATAGGTTTAGTCTGAGGCCCCCAGGCCTTTAGAATACAGTCAGTAGCCTGGGGCCCTGAAGCGGAAGGGCAGTTCCTTACTTTGTCTTTAACTTTTGAGACCTGACAGTGCATTTGCTGGCCGGTCCCAGGTCCTGCCCAGATCTTGGAAAAATTACTAATAGTTTCTTCTTTCACTTTTGGAAGAGTACAGATTTGGACTGTAAATTATATGGTCCCTCTACACATATTAAACAGGGAAAGCCCAGCCTAGCCTAGGGGAGTATTTTCTGAGATTCCTTCCAGCAACAATTTTAGTATTCTTTTACTCTCTTCCTTCCTCAAACATCTTTCTTTCTAGTCCTTTCTTCTTTCTCTTGTATCAGATAAGACTTAAAACCCTCCAAACTGTCCATTTCCTCATACTCCTGTCCCCCCCACTCCCATATCCCCAAGAAATTTTTCCCTTTGCCTTCATGTTTGTAGACCACAGCTGGAGGCTGCAGATTTTATCTTGTCTCTTATTCAGGGGCAGGGAGAGAGGGAAGTAACCTGAAGTTCTGCGTGGTCATACCACCGCTTGCTTTTCTCCAGACCTGGGATGACTGGAAAAAAGGTCTATGGGGCGTCTGAGTGGCACAGTGGGTTAAAACCTCTGCCTTCAACTCAGGTCATGATCTCAGGGTCCTGGGATAGAGGCCCACGTCCGGCTCTCTGCTCAGCAGGGAGCCTGCTTCCTCCTCTCTCTGCCTAATTGTGATCTCTCTCTCTGTCAAATAAATAAAATCTTAAAAAAAAAAAAAAGAAAGAAAGAAAGAAAAAAGGTCTATGGAGCACCATGTTCGCAAAGAAATGGAGACTCACTGACATGTGAACCTCAGAGTATTAGAGAGAAAAAAACAAGGAGCCTCATGGGTCTTCTAGATTCATCCAAGTCAAAGACTTTGCCCAGAGGAACACAGAGGCCAGAAATTGCCATCTACATCTTCCTTATTCTGCCCTTTCTTCTGGCTTGACTGTGGACCCTAATGCTGTATCTGACATTCCTCCTGTTTGGGTACTGGCTTTGCCTTTTGCTTTACCTTTGCCTTGTATCGTAATTCCAGCACATTATCATCTTCCCTCTTGAACTGACTCCTGGAGCTCTTCCTGGATTCCATTTCTAATTCTGGTGATTCCTCAAGAACACAGGCCAGGACTAGAAGCTACCACGTGGGGCAAAGACAATACACAGGCCAATTCAATGACAGAGAGCCTCTGGCGTGGCCATTGATTTTTCTTCATGTTTACTACCTCACCTGCCTTCTTCTCACCAAAGTTCAGAAGATCTCTGTGTAGGGCTGATCCAAGGAAGTGAATCTGTTTTCACTCTCAAGTACAGTTCTTTTCATGACTTCTCCCTTCCTGTGCATTCACTCACAACTCAAGCTTCCCATTCTCCTCATCACCTTTTCCTACCAACCTCTCAAACTGCCTTGGCTCTCCATCTTTCTTCGAAGATGAGTTGCTAAATTGGGTTATGGAGCCAAAGATTGGGTTCTACTAACCACCAAACATTTGCCCTTGGAGAACTTAGCTGTAATGGAGCAGGGGTTGCAAATCCAAAGGCTGCTGGGGGCAGGCCGGCAGGGTGACTGAGTGGAGCAGGCTGGGCAGGAATAGGTAGGCTGGTGTGCACCTGCACCTGGCAAAGGTGTCCATCTGCTGTTCTCTTGCAGGGAACTTATGCGTGGAGGAAACTGGTCCCAAATGCTAGGTCTTTCCATCTTTCAAGAAAAAAAGAGATACCTAGATTCTTTTTTTTTTTTTTTAAGATTTTTTTATGTATTTATTTGACAGAAAGAAACACAGCTAGAGAGGGAACACAAGCATGGGGAGTGACAGAGGGAGAAACAGTCTTCCCGCCCAGTGGGGAGCTGATGCGGGGCTCAATCTCAGGACTCCGGGATCATGATCTGAGTGGAAGGCAATCACCCAACAAAGTGAGCCACTCAGGTGCCCCGAGATACCTAGATTCTTATGAGCAATCTATTAATTTTTAAAATATTGGCAATTAATTTTTAAAAATTTAAGTTCTCTCCTGACTAAACAAAATGCATCTGTATCTAGGATCTGTTCTTGGGCTCCTGGTTTGCAATGGCTTTTCTAGTGTATTCTCAGGTAAACATAAGCAGAATGTGATTTTAAGATGGAAAAATTGTCTGAGGCAACCCAACATGAATCAAGGGGTGTGAAATTGTAAAGGATATCTTGGAAATCTATCAGTGCTGGTGTTTATACATAAAAAACAACAATAGAAACAACAGGAATTCCTGTTAAGTGACAAATGGCCACTTTAGAACATCTTTTAATGAAAGGAGATTTTAAACATTCTGTAAAAGGTCCACTGTGCATGCTTTTGTGGCTGAACACTTCATTTTTCATAAACAAAAAGCCTCTAATTGTCTTCCATTTTAAAACATCTTCGTCAGCAAAGATATTAAGGAGGTAGTTAGAGGGGAAAATAATGACACTATAAAAGTTGGCAGTGGAATCAGTTAATCTCTTATCCCTTACGACAGTTTACGTTTTGAATGACAAGTAAGGTTTTCTACTTTACAAACATGGTAACTTTTTTTCTTGAGCAAGGTAATAAAAAACAAAACAAAACATTATTTTCTACTATTATTGGGCATTAGCTTCAAAATAAAATCAAGACATAATGCAACACTTTGAAATGCAAAAATGGCAAAAATGGCTGAATGACTAAAGCTCTAGAGCATGATTTCCCAACCTCAGTACTCCTGAGTTCTAGTGTCAGTTAATCTTCTGACGTGGATGGCGAGTACCTCAGGCTGCGTAGCAGCTTCCCTGGCCTTTCTTTATTACAGGCCAGCAGTACCCTCCACAGATTCTGTTTGAGACAACTGGAAAATATCTCCAGACATTGTCAAATATCTCCTGGGGGCCACATTTGCCCCAAGTTAAGAACCATTGCTCTAGAGGAAATTCTGTGTATCACAACTTGGATTTTGATTCTTCTAAAAAAGTCTTAAAATGGCACTTCACACAAAGGAAAAGATATTGGAAAAAGCATCACTGCTGACTTCATTTAAGTCCTCAGGGTACTGTGGGGGCTGAGGAGGGAAGTCTTTGAGGCAAAAGCAGTGAATCTACATTGACAAGAAAGTTGTCATGGTGGGGGGGGGGCAGATGGGGTTGACCCTAGATGTGAAATCCACTCTTTTCCCTGACAATGATGCATCGACAAGCAGGAAACGAATAGATCTATCAGGCCATGCAGCAACATCCGGCAGATTCCAAACTAAAGATGGGAATCTCCAGCCTTTCTCTGGCCAAGTCTGAGGTGAAATTTCAACATATTGAAAGATGAGTTGATACTGAATGGTTAGACATTTAATACGGAATTCTTTTTTTTTTTCCTTTTCGTTTCCATTTTGGAAAGAAAACATTTTCCCAGAAAAACATGAAAGGTTATAATAGCAGTTTGAAAGCAGTAACTTTCAATTTTTCTTTGTGGTTATGGAAGAAGTCGTCGATTCCATTTCTCAATAGAACCTCATAAACACAATAGGCCAAATGCCAGAACAGAAATTAAATGGCTATATGATCCTCCAGGGAAGACATACTTTAACTATGAAGTATTCACACCAAATCTTGAGAACAGTACACGAAAGAGAATGAGCTAGAGTGTGTGGTGTTCACATTTGTTGTTTCGACAACACTGTTTTTCGAAGTAACTACAATTTTTAAATAAAAGTCTATTTAATTTTTACTATATGGCTTTTCTGTTTTGATAGGAACTATAAAGAATAAGTTCACTAAGTTTTTGGTTGAGTTTAAGTTTAATTTGTTTCACCAGCTAAATATTTCAAAATGGTTCAAAATATTTCAAAATCTTCTAGCCTTCTTTTTGTATTTTGTTAGCATAAAATCTGTTTTGATGATGCTGTAATGGTGGATAGGTGTTGTTTGGCCAAAACCCGTCGGAGGTATAATACGAAGAATGAACACTAATGCCGGCTCTGGACTTCACCTAGCAATAATGTATCAATACTGAATCATCAAGAGTCGCCTGGGTGGCTCAGTCGTTAAGCTTCTGCCTTCAGCTCAGGTCATGATACTGAAGTTCTAGGATCTGAGCCCAGCATCGGGCTCCCTGCTTAATGGGAAGCCTGCTTCTCCCTTTCTCACTCTCCCTGCTTTTGTTCCCTCTATAGCTGTGTTTCTCTCTGTCAAATAAATAAAGAAAATCTTTTTAAAAAATCACATTAAAAAATATTGATTCATCAATTGTAAAATATGTATTATACTAATGCAAGATGTTAATAGGGGAATCTGGGGAGGGTACAAAGAGGCGTGTGGGTAGATGGGGGTATATGAGAAATTGCTGCTCACTTTTCCTATAAGACTTAAACTGCTCTAGAAAATAAAGTCTATTAAATGTTAAAAGTCTGTTTTGCAAATTTTATAATAAAAAGCCTAACAACATTAAAATTCTTTAAGTGTATTGTAACTATGCCTTTTGAAAATTGACCCATGCTCTGCTTATTCACTGCTAAAGATGATTGTTCTAGATGAAGTAGAGAGAGGACAAGGCTTTCTTCCTTGTGAAGCCTGGCCACAGAGTGCTCTCATTCAAATTCGTGGAAAATACTCTGAGCATTATGAATAGTGGGCCTCAGATTGCATTATATTTATGCATTTTCTTCATCCCAGCAATTTCATATGCTTTTATGTGTTCTTCTCACAAAATCATTTTTAAAGTAAAATTCACTCAGAATGGTTTATAATGCATTTCACATGGTAGGCCAAATTTGTTTCTAATTAACAGCATGTAATATTGGCTAAAGAAACTTTTATAAATAATGATGAATCGAGAGCTTTTTCTTGGACTTTATCTATGTAAAATAGCAAACAAGGTTTTGTGCTAAAATACAGAGAAAATATGTTTGCTCAGTGGCATTCTCTTCACCCTGTCATAACAACTATTGATCCCAGTTTTTTGTTTTGTTTTGTTTTGTTTTTTTAAAGATTTTATTTATTTATTTGACAGAGAGAAATGCAGCCAGAGGGGGAACACAAGCAGAGGGACTGAAAGAGGGAGAAGCAGGTCTCCCGCCGAGCAGGGAGCCCGATGTAGGGCTCGATCCCCGGTCTCCAGGATCATGACCTGAGCCAAAAGCAGCAGTGGCTCAACCAACTGAGCCACCCAGGCACCCTCGATCCCAGTTTTAATGGGAGATTTTTCAACATAGAAGCTTCTTGGATGGTTGTTAAGAGGCTCTCCATGCTAACTGGACCCTTACCAGTCAGATTAGGGCTTCATATTAGATGCTCTGAGGGGAGAAGTCAATCTAAAGAAAGTTTTAAATGATCCTGTATTCAGAAGATACCTAGTCTGGTTGGAAGGCAAGAGTTTTCACTGGTGACAAACATTAAGAATACACCCAAGGCAGCTAAGAGTAAGTGCAACTAAACTCACATAAGCTAGGGCAAAAAGTACCAAATACTTAGTGTTATGAGGTATAGAACAAGGCAGTAAACTTGTGGGCTCTGGGGACCCTGGACTGTTAAAGACCAGGGTTCTACTCCCTGTTGTGGACTCCTAGAGCATGTACTTCACCCATTTGGCTTTTAAATCCTGCATCTATGAAGCAAAGCAAGGTGAGCTCATGTCTTTCAAGATCTAGATTTATGGTAGGTGTGTAGTAAGTCATGGTTTTATCATCATCGTTAGGAGGAGGGATAATGGTAACAATAGTTAAGTATTCTGAGAGAGGTGAATGTTTCCAAGAAGGTGAGACATAGCTCTATGAAAAGTAAAGAGATTGAATTTCAAGGTAAAAGCTTGGATTTCCAAAGCAGTAGGAAGGAATGAGTCACATTTTGAGGTAAGACTAAGAAAGGGAAGTTCTTTGGGGGATTTATATGAAATAAAATCAATGCAATGTTGACATCGTTTAGGAAATAATATCTGAAGGTTCAGTGGAGGAAAGCAAAAGGTAGAAAGAGAATTGTTCAGGAGTCAGAATACCTGCATTCTAGACTAATTTTTATCTTTAAGTCTTAATTCCTCTCCTGATAGCTCTGTGACTCTAGGCAGAGAAAATCCTCTCTGGGACTTCAGTCGTCCACCAGTGAGATTGGATGTGTGGTCTCTGAGGGTCACTCAAGACCCGTGGCAAACAAGAGTTTAAGTTCTTGGACATAAAAGTTCTTGAGCATGATTAAACCAGGAAAACAGCTGCTCCTCCAGCTCTTTGCACAATGTGTTGGAATGGGAAATAGAGGAGGACTACAACAAAGAGTTACATTTATGAAACCATTCTCACCACAGGGCCTCAGGAAGGACCAACTCTGTTGACTTGGTGCAGGAATAGATCTTAAGAGGCCCAGGAGTTGGAAGAATGAGAATGACACGAGAATTACTGAAATCAGGAGGTGGCAATTATTTGTAGAAGAAAAGGAACATGATAAGCTTATTTTTCAAAGAAGTTAAGTGTCAGGACATGGCAGGATATCATTAATATTGACTAATGAGCAATAAATTAGATTTAGTGATTTGATATATGAATAGATTGTATTACACATTTTAATTACCACTTTATCATTTTAAAGATTTTCTAAAAACTGATTATGAAATTCATATAAGACCACAAAGGTCCAAAGATAGCCAAGACAAATCTGAAGGAAAAAAAAAAAAAAAAGAAGCAGGGATTTGCTTCACTAGCTATCACAATTACTGTACCACTATATCAACTAAAATAATGTGGTGTTAGGGAAAGATCAACCTATCAATGAATGGAAAAAAATCAGACCTATCAGTGATTGAAAACACCCAATCTTATATCAGAATTGATGCATGCAGAGGTGACCTGAAAAACCAGCAGGCATTTTAAATAGCTTCACCATCCATATGGAAAACAATATAATTAGAACCCTACCTCTCATACTTCCAAAAAAAGGTATACTAAATGAATGCCAGTGGTTTAAAGCCATAAATGTGAACATACAATAAAAATCTTTTTATCATTTGTAGATGGAAGTTCTTAAACCAAGCTTAGAAAGTAAAAATCATAAAGGAAAAGATTGATTACTTTGTTCTAGGTGGTGAGATTTAAATTTGGAGAGCAACCTCGTAGTATCTAGGAAAGCTGAAGATGCGTGTGACCTAGACCCAGAACCCCCAACTGTTATTTATTTTATAAACTAATTATTAATTATATATTTAATATTATGTCTAATTATATAATAATTATTAACCATATATAATTAATTATAAACTTATTTTATAATTTTAAAGAAACTCGAACATTCATACTTAAGGAGATGTGCTGTACTGCCTTTTGTAGTGAAAGATTGGAAGCAACATAAAGGCATATTAGGGGAATGAATAAAATAAGTAATACTCAAACTCGCATACGTGTTAGATTTATTTAAACCTTGATCTACGTGCATCGTTATGGCTTGAACTTAAAGACAAAATATGGAATGAAAAAAGCAAGATTGAAGTATGATTCCATCATTTATGAACATCTTAAGAACTTACAAAAATAATATTTATATACCAACTGTAGATTCATGTGCACATAGTAAAAATGTAGATGATAAGTGGGCAAGGTATATTCCTACTTCAGGACCGGAGTTATTCTGGTGCAAGAGAAAGGGAAATAACACCAGGAAAGGGTTTCAACATTCTTCAGCTATATGTGCCTATGTTTATTTTTCTTAACAGTAAAGAAAATCTGAGTGATGGGCAATAAATACTTATTATATTACTATTTACATTTTTCTGTATGTTTAAAATACCAAAGAATTGGTGTTAGTAAGGTAAAGTGGGAAAATTTTTATCACATTATAATTTAAATATTACCTATATGTAACTTTGAATTTTAATGAATTATAAGTACTGTCTTGATAATGTTTGGAAATTTTACTTCAAATTTTCAGAGTTTCATTTTTCCCTCTTCTTTGTTTCTCTTTCTTTTTCTTCCTTTCTTCTTCTATTTCTTTTTGTTTTTGTTTTTGTTTTTGTTTTAGTTCTCCAATTTTCAGGAATTGTTAAATAAAAATTACCTGGAGAGCGAAATGCCATAAAACACCGATGCCTGTATCACAAAAGCATTCTTAGCTTATAAAGATTCATTGCATGGCTCCACTTCAATTCTGACTGTTAATTAAATGATCAGAGGCCACTGCCAGTTGAAAGTAGGAGAGGGTTAACAAAATTCAACTCACTAAAATGTACTTTCCAATACATTTCAAACATGTAAGTGCTGTGTAAAACGAGGTACACCTGTAAATTCCAAAGTGAAACTCTGGCTCCTGGGATTATAGGCCCCTTTGATCTTGTCACAAATTGGCTCCTGGAAACCAGAAGGCCTCCTGGACTCAAGTCTCCAGGGACCTTACCCCTGAAGCATCTCAAAACAAATAAAGTGGCTGAGACAGATGCTGGACCCAGACAGAATGGCAACCATTTTGCAAAATTAACCCCCAAATGATGGGAACAGACAATTCTCCCCATGTAATTATGGCTTTTGTTATTTTCCCCCATGAAAGCATTCTATTGCTTTGGCTTAAATGCCACAGAGAGAGGTATTCAGCCTTGGCTGGCAATATTTCTGATCCATATTTCAATAGATTATCCTGAATTGGCCTCCTGGAAGCATTTATGCTGACCCGTTTTGAAAATTTCTCTGTCAGCCCTCCCCCTTACCTGCTAACGCCCAGCTCTAATGGATGAAAGCCGGGGGTGATGATAATCACTGTCTGCCCGGCCCTGGGGCAGTGGCTGACTCTGCAAAACAGCCGTCTGGAGGGGGAAAAGAACACAACACGGAAGTGAGGAGTGTAATTCAATGAATGCCTGGGACCCAAGTTTGAGGGTTTCTTTTTCCTTTTAATAAAGGAGTAGCGATACCAGAAGCAGGATTATGAAAAAGAAAGAGTTAGTAAAAATAGGATCTTTGTGAATTAGAATAGCAAGGCCATTTCAAATTGAATTACACAGGATCATGGCAATTAGAATTGAAAAAGATCTCTCAGTCTTTCTCTGTCAAAGCATGATTACTCCCAATGGTATATTCTCCGGAGCTTAGTCTAGTCCAATTTTAAATGATTCAAGTGATGGAGGCTTCTTGACTTCTCCTGGGATATCACTTCACAGTCTAAAATAGCTAACTACTACGGGAGCCCCCTATGTATGTTTTTTGCCTTATTTCCATTATTCTGTTTTGTATTTTCCCTATCCACCTTAAAACTAGTTGAACTTAATTTTAAATGGGTCCAAACTACATTTAAATAATCAAACTCAGCTGAGTCTGGGGCTTTTTGTCTAATGTCTCTCTCTTTCCTCCCTTTCCCCCAGCCCCCCACTTAAACATACGTGTGTGTATACACACACACAACAAACATATACACGTCATACATGTGTGCACATATACACACTAAGAAAATATTATAAAGCTGCAATATGTTTATGAGAAAAATTAATAAAGATCCCTAAGTTTTAGGTAATTAATTGATGAAACAATTATCAATTGCTTTTAACAGATAAAGAAGCAACAAACAATAAACCTAAATATTATTTCACTTTGTGAATATTATACTTATTGTGAATGAGTAAAATAATATGATCTTTTACTAGCGTGTTTACTATAGCTTATTCAGTGTAAATAATATGGATACACAATTTGTTACTAATGCCATAAATATATTTATAGAAATTATTTTTTTCAAACTTCTTTTGCACTCATTGAAACAATAGTGCGCTTTTTTTTTTTTTTTTTTAGATGGACTTATTTTTACACTAAATTTGGTTTGAGCTTTGGGTAAGTTGTAGAGCCTGAGGGAACAGCTTGGGGTGTTCAAGGTTAATGGAAGTTGCTTAAGGGTATTTAAATTTGATCAAGGAATGTATATAGCTTTTCCTGTCCTTGCCAAAGAGCTTCCCTCAAGTGTTTTTCACACCTGTCAATCAACCAACCAATATCCAATCAGATAGGAAAATGGGTACACTGGTAAAGGAGAAAAAATGTAAACAAATGATCTGAAGTTTCTTTAGAAAGATAGAATTCACCATTTTCATGGGCATAACTTGTTATGTCATCAATTCATAAAAATGTTTGAGCGGGAAGGAATCTTAGAGCTAGAAATCTTTGAACTAGAACCATCTACCTCAGTGATTGATTACACAGTCACAGTCTAAAAAATTATAAAGAGAGCCCATGCAGCAATTTAAATTTTTAAATTTGTAGTTGGATGAGTTTTAGTTAAATATGTGGATTGAACATGTTTTTACATCAAATTCCTCCATAAATCTTATAAAGATTACAACAAAGATATTTAAAAGAACAAAGAGAATGTGAGGGAAGATAGTAGTAAGGGAGAGGTCTACTCATTTTTTGGAAGATGAAAGCAAATGAATGGTAACTGAATGGGTTGAATAGAGAAAACTAATAATAGCTAGTGATTTTTGAGCACTTATCATGTGCTAAGCATTATTATAAAAGCTTTACATAATTTAATTCAGTTAATTCTCACAACACTGTAAGGTAAGTCTCATTATTCTCTCCCTTTAAGAGAAGTAACACTGAATCACTCACTGGTTGAAAGACTAGAGAGAAAAAATTTAGACCACTAGCTCTGCTTTACCATACCAAGTGAAAGGAGATTTTAAATACCCAAGTGGATCAGAAGATTGGAGGATTCTTAACAGCAGAAATTGAATGTCCTTGAAAAAATACATAACTGACATCAGAGTTCTCATTAAAAAGCCAGATAGACACCCAATATCACGCAGTGCTGCCTGTCTACAGTTACCCCCATGTATGGAGAGCTTGCAGTCAGATCTTATGGTATCACTCTTGATGTTTGTTTCTGTTGACTGCTTTATCTCTTGCTAATAGGTTGCTTTTCCCTTGGGGTGTGTATGTGCGTGTGTATGCGTGTGTGCGTGTGTGTGTGTGTGTGTGTGTCATTTTTGACTGAATGTAGCACAGTATATGCAGAAAACCAATGGAGACTAAAGACAATTTTGTTTGAATACCTGTAGGGGGAAAAAAATGACCCTTGACTCTTACCTAATACCACACACAAATTAATTAAAGATGGATCATAGACATAGATATAAAACATTTAAGTTTTAGAAGGGATAGAAAAATATATTCATGACTTTATAGGAGCAAAGATTTCTTAAAAGACATAAAAGGCCCTGACCCTAAAAGAACAGATATGTTGGACTTTATTAAAACTAAGGAACTTGGTTCATCAAGAAACACCATTAAGGAGTGAAAGACAAAGACACAAACAGGAAGAATATATCTGTAATGCAGATATCTGACAAAATATTTATGAAACCATGCAAAAAACCTCTTCAAATAAATAAAAGACAACCTAAAGTAAAAATTAAGTGAAGACTTGAAAACAAACATCACAAAAGAGTATATCCAAATAGCCAATAAGCACAGGAAAAAACACTCGACATCACCACTCATCAGGGATATATAATTTAAAAAGACAATGGGAAATCACCATAAAACCACCAACATGCTGTAAATTAAAAAGACCATATCAAGTGTTGGTGAGAATTATGAACAATTTGAACTCACACGTTGCCCCACCCGCGCCTGGTGGTGGGTACTGAGGGCACCTATTGCATAGAGCACTGGGTGTGGGGAATGGGCAATGAATCTTGGAACACTGGAAAAAAAATTTAAGTAACAATAAAAAACAAATCTACTCAGACATTAATTCTTTGAACAATGATAGAAATTTTTCTTTTGCAGAATGAATCAGTCTTTTGGCTAAACATGGATAAAAGCTTTTGCTCAATGTGGCTTAATAACTCTAGTAGTCTCACAGAAGCAGAGCTAAGACTGCCTCAAACTGTCTTATTACAATAAAATAAAATTTAACCTCTTAAACTCAAGACATAAATCACTCACTTCTCTTTTCTTTCACACAATTTGTGAGTGTATTATCATAAATGCTACCTGTCACAAAACTGATAGCTGTCAGTAGCTCAAAAATATGAATAAAATGGAAAATGCATTTGAATATGAAAACCATGATAGCATTTTGTAGAGAGGCAACAATAATAAGAGGTTATAGCAGACAAGAAAAATCCTCAGGGATAGGGAAATCAAGAAAACTTTCTTCAGATTAAATAAACTGTTAAATCAGTCTCACCAGAGTGGTATTTCCACCAAACCTAACAGTCAGTAAAATACTCATTGGCCCTTTGCAGTCGGTAGCAATAGCAAATAGAGTTTACCTTGTGAATTTTCATATTGAAAGTATGGATCAAGTTGCAGAGCCTAATTTCAAAACTGCACAATCTGATTTACACTTCTTTCCAAATGATATCTGAAACCACCAATATTTCTCCAACCATGTAAAAATTAATCTCACCTGAAATTTAAAATATATTTAACCACTAACTAGGATGAACAAACCCAGGTACCTTTAAAATGTTCAAGTAAATAATTTCAGATAAAAGAAGTTTTATCCAAATTTCAGAACTCCATTTATAGCTCTTTGGCATTTCCTGACTTAAAAAAACACTATTATATGCAACTATTTGGATTTATCTCAAGGATATTATGCTGAGTGAAAAAAAAATCCCATCTCAAAAGGTTATATACTTTATGATTCTATTAACAGAACATCTTTGACATGACAAACTACAGAGATAGAGAAAGATTAGTGGTTGTCAGGGGATGGGGTGGAGGTGGGTGTGACTAATAAAGGGATAGCATAAGGGAGTTTCTTTGTGTTGCTGGAACAGTTCTGTGTCCTGATTGTGGTAGTAGTTACAGAAATCTTTACATGGGATAAAATTGCATAGAACAATACACGCGCGCGCGCGCGCGCACACACACACACACACACAAACTGGTGAAAACTGAACAACATTTTGAGTCTTGTAGAGTATTGCACCCAGGTTTGGATACCATACTATAGCTAGATAAGATGTCCCCACTGGGGGAAACTGGGTGAAGCATTCATGGGACTCTCTATTGTAATTCTGTCATTTCCTGTGAGTCTAATTATTTAAAAATAAAAAAGTGGTTTTTTAAAAAATGTTACTGATACCGACGTTTTAACCTTACATGTGCAGTTGTCAGAAAGGAAACAAATTAGAACTCTTAGCAGGAAAATAGTCAGAAAATTAATGTACTAATAGTAATTCATTTTATTTATTAGAGAATGCCTCACATTCTGTTTCAGTGCCTACTTGTTCTTATTTCAAAAACACATTTCTAATATACTTGGTCATCTGGTTTCCACAACTACAACAGATACATTCATTCAATCAGCCATTCATTTATTCATTTATTTATGTTTATTCATTTATAATATCTTGTTGGTTGTACCAAGTAATGTGATAAGCATGACGTTCTGATGAATTATATGATTTCTGTACCCAAGGAGTTTAGAGCAGTGCTTGGAGCAGTGATTTCCACACAGAGAGGGATGAAGGAATATATATCAGAAAGTTATAGGCTTTTCAAAATACATAGTATCCTATCTCAGAAATTCTTATGTATATTTTAGGAAGACATTGTCCCACTTCCTAGAATAGAGGAAAGATGATAAATGAGAAGTGGAGAGGGGTGAAGATAGATAGGACCAGATCAGGAAGAGACTTATAGGTTGGGAGCTTTGGATTTTATCTATAAGAGAAGGGGTGTTAGGGTGCCTGGCTGGCTCAGTCAGTTAAGCATCTCCCTTCACCTCAGGTCATAATTCCACGGTCCTGGGATCTAGCCCCGCATGGGGCTCCCTGCTCAATAGGAAGCCAGTTTCTTCTCCCTCTACCTCTGCTCCCCACTGCTTGTGCTCTCTCTCTCAAATAAATAAATAAAATATTTTTAAAAAGACAAGGGGGTGTTATTAAAGGGTTTTAGGCAAGGAGGTGGGGTGAGTGATCAAATTTAGTATTTTTCCAAGACTTGGAAGAAGATTGTGTAATCTTCAGTGTGCAAGTTTAGAGGACAGATGACTAGTTAGGAAGCTGTTGGAATAGTTTTGAAATGACTGAATAATGACCTGGGGATGAAGAGAAGTAGATAAACTTTCGAATTCATTAGGAGGATGAATCAACAAGACATGGTGAGCAATTATTGCTTGCATCCACAGAAATGGAGGTAGCCAAAGATGAACCAAAGGTGAGTGGCTTCATGAGGATATTGGAGCAAGGAGGATTTAATAAATGAATGGCATACTCATATTACATTTAATGGTACAGTTCAGTAGAAATTGGATATATAGGCTGAAGTTCAGGAGAAAGATCTGGGCTGGAGATAGATCATTGGGAAGTCAACAGACTGTGGGTCAGTGGTTGTCAACCCTGGTTATACATTAGAATCACATGGAAGAGCTTTGAAAAAGACCCATGCCCATACTCCACCTCAGGCTAAGTAAAGCTCTGGGAATGAAGGGTATAAGCAGTGATTGAAAAAGAATATACAACTCTCCCCAAAGATTTCTAATATGCAGCTACTGTTATAGATGGTAATTAAACCTACCAGGATGAATGAGATCACCCCATGATACAGTATGGCATACTCTCTCAACCCTGGCTCCATAGGCTCCTACCAACAAAGCTCCAAAAATGATTAGTGTTTGTTTTCCTCCCCAGAGAATCTGATTTAATTGGTCTGTGGTATAGCCTGGGAATCAGGATTTGTAAAAAAACTTCCACCAATGAAGGCTGTCAACTGCTAATATACATACAAAAGAGAAAAAAGGCAAGGTCAAAACCCTGTTGCTCTGGACTGAATTGAGTGCTCTCCTCAGCCCATTCATTTGTTGAAGCCATATGTTAAAGTCACACTCCAGTATGACTGCATTTAAGGATAAGACCTACAAGAAGGTAATCAAGGTTAAATGAGGCCTTGAGTGGAGTCCTGATCCAATAGGATCAGTGTCTTTATAACAAGACTAACAAAACACACCAGAAATGATACAGTGCTTGGGTGAGCACTCTGCATATGCAACCTTTCTCTCTCTCTCTCAATCACTCTCTCTCTCTCTCTCTCTTTTTTTTTAAAGATTTTATTTATTTATTTGACAGAGAGAAAGATCACAAGTAGGCAGAGAGGCAGGCAGAGAAAGAGGGGGAAGCAGGCTCCCCACTGGGCAGAGAGCCTGATGTGGGACTCGATCCCAGGACCCTGAGATCATGACCTGAGCCAAAGGCAGAGGCTTAACCCTCTGAGCCACCCAGGGGCCCCATCAATCACTCTCTCTTTCCTCTCCCCATTTCTTTCTCCTCCTTCCCCTCTCCCTGTCTCTTCCCCCTCCCTCCTCTTTTCCACTCCCTTCTTTCCCTTTATCTCTCTCCTTGCCAAGTGAGAACACAATGAAAAGGCGGCTGTCTACAAGCCAGGAAGGGAGTTCTCACCAGACACTAGATTGGTCAGCACCTTGATCTTGGACTTCCCAGCCTCCAAAATTGTAAGAAAATAAATATCTGTTCTTTCTTTATTTGTTAAAGTAAGCCTTATACCCAACATAGGGCTTGAACTCAACCCTGAAATCAAGAGTTGGATGCTCTGCCAACTGAGCCAGACAGTTTCTGCTCTTTAAATCATTCAGTCTATGCTGTTTTGTTATGGCAGCGTGAGCTGATTGGACAGATTTGGGTACTAAGAAAAGGGGTGCTGCTATAAGAAATACCTGGAAATGTGGACATAGCTTTCAAACTGGGTAACAGATAGAGGCTGGAGAAGTTTTGAGCTGCATGTTAGAAAAAGCCTAGATTTCCCAAAAACAGAATGTCAGTAAAAATATGGATGTTAAAGGCCATTCATTCTGGTGAGATCTCAGACAGAAATGAGGACCAGCTTATTAGAAACTAGAAGAAAGGTGTCTCTTGTTATAGAGTGGAAGAAAAGTGTCTCTTGTTATAGAATGGGAAATAACTTGGCCGAATTGTGTTCTAGTGTTTTGTGGAAGGTAGAAATGGTAAGTACAGGAATTGGATCTTTAGCTTTGGAGAATTCTAAGCAAAGTTTTGAAGTCATGGCTTGGTTTTTCCTGACTGCTTATAGTAAAATGAGAGAGGAAAGAAGTGAGCAACCAGAACTTGATGATATGGAAAATTCTCAGCCTATCCATACAGCAAAAAAATGAGAAAGGTTGCTTGGAAGAGAACACTGAGAGTGTGGCTGAACAAACATTTGATAAAAGAGATTCTAGGTGCAACTCATGGACTTAATTGGACATTGCAACAGAAACCAGGGCCAGAAATGGGAATATACCAGCAGAGACACTGCCAGGTTGAATAAAAAGGGACAGAGAAACTGGAACAGAATGAAGGCAGGCTGTCAGATTTCTTGGATTTTCCATGATATGACCATAGAACTTTTAGGCTGTGAATGTGCACTAGTTTTCAAGTAAGGGAAGAATGACCCAGAAGGCAATTCAGAGATCACATGGCTGCCACTCCTACCACAAGCCCAGGGGTAAGGCTCCTGGCTTTCAGTGGACCTAGAAGGTGGGACATGTAGCCAAAGTGGAATGATTCTTGACCCTGGACATCTAACAAATGGAATTTGCGTTGCTAGGTTTGAGATTTGCTTGGGACCCATCAGAAGAAGGAGTTCTTCTTTCCTATTTCCTATTTGTGACAGAAGTGAGATCATAAGATAAACCACTGGCTCCAAAACTGGAGAGACAGACAGGAAGGTACAGAGAAACCCAACATATTAGAATGAAATTCATGAGCAGAAACCTCAACAGATCCAGTGCCAGAGTAGGAAAACCGAAACTATAATTCACAAATTGCTGGGAGCTCAGTGTGGATAAGTCTGAGAGTTAAAAAATTCCAAAACACCTACTCATAGGTGGTACAACACTTTTGTTTTATATCTCCAGGAGTTTCATCAAGTCCTAATTGTGAATATCAGAGAAAAGTCCCCTTGTGCTTCTGGCATGGAAAGGGGAAAGGTAATCATTTTGAAATACAACAAAGCATTCTGTTATTCTTAATACAGCCTGCCCTCAAGAAAGACAATTT
>PITA01000135.1:0-210605 GCA_004023965.1 Spilogale gracilis | reverse complement strand
GTCCACCATTCAACAAAAACAAAAAGTTATAAGTCATTTAAAAGACAAAAAAGCAAGTCTGAACAGACTGAATGAGCATCAGAACCAGAGTAAGATATGGCAAGAATGCTGACATCATCAGAAAAGAATTTTTCAAAACTATGAATAACATGCTAATGGCTTTAATAAAAAAAAATAGACAATATGCAAAAACAGATAATGTAAGCAAAGAGACAGAAAGCCTAAGAAAGAATTTTTAAAATGCTAGAGATCAAAAACAATGCATCAGAAACGGAGAATCCCTTTAATAGGCTCATTAGTAGACTGGACAGGGCTGAGGGAAGAATCACTGCGTTTGAAGATATGACAGTGGAAAGTTTTTGTAACTGAGAAGCAAAGACAAAAGAGACTGAAAAAAATAAAACAGAATATCCAAGGACTGTAGGACAACTAAAAAAGGTGTAAGATATGCACAATGGGACTATCAGAGGGAGAAGAAAGAGTAAAAGGAAAAGGAGCAATAATGACTAAGAATTTCCCCAAGTTAATGTCAGACACCAAACCACAGATCCAGGAAACACAGAGATATCAAGAAGGATAAATACAAACACCCCCTACACCTAGGGTTATAATAGTCAAACTACAAAGTCAAAAGTAAAGAAAAAATCTTGAAGGAAAGAGGGAGAAAAAAACACCTTACCTATAAAAGAGCAGCAAAGATAAGAATTACACCCAATTTCTCAAACACTATGCAAACAAGAAGGGGAGTAAAATATTAAGTGTTGAGAGAAAAAAGAACACCCAACACCCTACAAAAGTATCCTTCAAAACTGAAGGAGAAATAAAGACTTTCTTAGGCAAACAAAAATTAAAGAGTTTTCTTTTGCCAGTAGTCCAGTCTTGCAAGAAATATTCAAGGAAGTTTTTCAGAGAGAAGAAAAATTATGTAGTTTGGAAACTTGGATCTACCTAAAGAAAGGAAGAGCACTGGAGAAAGAAGAAATAAAAAGAAAATAGAAACTTTAATTTTTTTCATTCTTAATTGATCTAATAGATAACAGCTTATTCAAAATAATAATAGCAACAATGTTTGGGGTTATATATGCATTTACCAGACATAATTATGTATGTATCATATGTGATTATGTATGCTTATGTATAAGTGAAATGAATGACAACAGTAAAACAAGAGGAGAAGAGGAAGATATTAGGAATATTTTGTTATTATAGGGTACTCACACAACACATGAAGCAGTATAGCTTTATTTTAAAGTATATTTGGACTAGTTGCAAATATGTATGTCAATTCTTTTTTTTTTTTTTAAGATTTTATTTATTTATTTGACAGAAAAAGAGATCACAAGTAGGCAGAGAGGCAGGCAGAGAGAGTAGAGGAAACAGGCTTCCTGCTGAGCAGAGAGCCTGACACGGGCCTGGATCCCAGGACCCTGAGATCATAACCTGAGCTGAAGGCAGAGGCTTTAACCCACTGAGCCACCCAGGCACCCATGTATGTGAATTCTAGGGTAACCACTGAAAAAGTTTGTTGTGTTTTTTTTTTAAAGATTTTATTTTTATTGTTTTATTTATTTGACAGAGAGAAGCACAGCTAGAGAGGAAACACAAGCAGGGGGAGTGAGAGAAGGAGAAGCAGGCTTCCCGCCAAGCAGGAAGCCCGATGTGGGGCTCGATCCCGGGTCTCTGGGATCATGACCTGGGCCAAAGGCAGTTGCTTAACCAACTGAGCCACCCAGGTGCCCCTGAAAAAGTTTTTTAAAAAGTATAATTGATATGCTGAGAAAGGAAAGAAAGTGGAATCATGTAAAATGATCAGTTAAAACCATAGAAGGCAGAAAATGTGTGGAAGACAAAAATAGGTACAAAGAACAAAGGACACAAAAAGAAACATCATAGACATTAATCCAGCCATGACTAATAATCACTTTGAACATTAGTGGTCTAAATACACTAACTGAAAGACCAAGATTGCCAGAATGAATAAAAAACATGACCCAACTTTATAGTGTGGTTTCTACAAAGAACACACTTTAAATATAAAGACACATATGGATTAAAAGTAAAGGGATGGAGAAAGATATACACTAGTCAGAAGGAAGGGGGAGTAGTTATATTAAAGTCAGGACAGAGTACAAGCAAGGGAAGTTATTAGGGATAAAGAAGGGTGCTGTAATGACACTGACATTAATACCTCTGAGAAGACATAGTAATTCTTAATGAGAATGGACCTAACAGCAGAGCATCAAAATGCATGAGGTAAAACTGAAACTCCACTATTTTAGTTGGAGACTAAAACCATTCTGATAGAATGGACAGATTGAGCAGGCAGAAAATCAGTAAGGATATGGTTGAACTCTAAGACATCATGAATCAGCTGGGTATAATTGACATCTCTAGATTACTTTATCCAACAACAGATGATTTCACATTTCTTGCAAGTTTGCATGGAATATTCACTAAGATAAACCACATTCTGGGCTATAAACTACACCCTAACAATTTTAAAAGAAGAGAAATCATGTAACATCTGCTCTCAGACCACAATGGAATTAAACTAGAAATCAGTAACAGAAAGATAACTGGAAAATTCAAAGGATTTGGAGATTAAACAATGTATATGACATAGACATCAAAGAAGAAATCTTGAGATAAATTTTAAAATATTTTTAACTAAATAGAAATGAAGTATAAGTTGTGAAAATTTGTGGGATACAATGAAAGCAGTGCTAATGGGGAAATCTGGCATCAAATACATGTATTAGAAAGGAAGGAAGATTTGAAACCTACAATCTAAGTTTCCAGCTTAGAAACTAGAAAACAGAGCAAATTAAATCTAAAGTAAGCAAAAGAAAAACAAATTATAACAGAAATCAATGAAACTGAAAACTAAAAATTAGAAGAGAAAATGCACAAAACCAAAAACTGGTTCTTTGAAAAGATCATCAAATTTATAAGACTCTAACCACACTAAGAAGAAAAGAGAGAAGACACAAATAACTAATACCAGAAATGAAAGAGGGGACATCATTATAAATCCCATGGACACTAGGAAGATAATACAGAAATATTGTGAACAACTCTATGGCCAGAAATTTGGCCACTCTATTCCTTGAAAGACACAATGTACCAAAACCCATTCAAGAAGAAATAGACTATCTAAAAAAACCTAAATTTATTAAAGAAATTAAATCAATAATTAGCCTTTAAAAACAGAAAACACCAGGACCAGATGGATTTGCTGGTAAATTGTACCATACGTTTAAGGAAGAAATTATACTAATTATCTATAATTTCTTCCAAAAGACAAAAACAGACTGAATACTTCCTAACTTATTCTATGAGGTTGGCATTACCATAATACCAAAATCAGGCAAAACTATTACAAGAAAACTACAGACCAATATCAAAACATAAATGTAAAAATCTTCAACAAAACACAAGAAAATCAAATTCAACAATGTATAAAAAGAATTATACATCATGATTAGCATATCAGGTATGCAAGTTTTGTTCAATATTGAAAAATAAACTGATATAATCTATTACATCAACACGTTAAAGAAAAAGAATCACATGATCATACTAACAGATGCAGAAAAGGCATTTGACAAAACCTAATACTCAAACATGATAAAAGCTCTCAGCAAACTAGGAATAGAGGGGAAACTTCCTCCACTTGGTAAGAAATAACTTCTTAAAAAATCTACAACTAACATCATATTTAATGGCGAGAAATTCAAAGCTTTCTCACTAAGATCAGGAACAACTCAAAATAAAATAATGACATACCACTACACAATTACCAGAATAGCCAAAATCTGCAACACGGACAGCACCAAATGTTGACAAGGACGTGCAACAGGAATTCTCACTCAGTGCTGGCAGGAATGCAAAGTGGTACAGTCAGTTTGGAAGACAATTTGATAGTTTCTTACAAAACTGAACATATTTTGCCATATTACCCAGCAATTACTCTCCTTGGTATTTACCCAAATGACCTGAAAACATACACAAAAACTTGCATGTGAAGGTTGATAGCAGCTTTCTTCAGAGTCATCAAAACCTGGAAGCATTCATGATATCTGTCAGTAAGCAAATGAATAAGGAAACTGTGATACTTCTAGACAACTGAGTATTAATTATCCACAATTAAAAAAGAAATAAGCTATCAAGCCACAAAAAGACATGAATGGATCCTAAAGGTCTATTACTAAGTGAAAGATGCCAATTTGAAAAGGCTACCTCATTGTGGAAAAGGCAACAAAACTATGGAGATAGCAAAAAGATCAGTAGTTCCAGGGGTTAAGGAGGAGGGAGGAATGAATGGGCCAAGAACAGAGGATTTTGAAGGCAGTGAAACTACTCTGTATGGCACTACAATGGACTCATGTCATAATACACTTGTTCAAACCCATAGAATGTACATCACCAAGAATGAACCCTAATGTAAACCATGGGCTTTAGGTGATACAAATGTGTCAGTGTAATTCCATCAATTGTGATGAATTCTACACTGGTAGAGGACGTCAAGAGTAGGGGAGGTCCTGCGGTATTGGGCAGGGTGCAGAATGTATCCTGGAACTCTGTACTTTCTGCTCAGTTTCACTGTGAACCTAAAATGACTCTAGAAAAATAAAGTTTATTAATTAAAAAAAGTGGTTTCAGAAAACATACTATTTTTTATACTCACATTTAGATCTCTTCTACACATTGAACTATCTGTGAAAACTAGAGAGAGACAGTTTTATTCAATTGCTTTTGGAATCATTAATAACACGAAGTCTCTTATTTTTTGAGCCCTGAAGCAATAGTTCTTTTCATAGCAGAAATACAAAGAAATTCTCTTCTTATGCTACTTGAGAGTTAATATACACTCTCTTCCATTATAATTTAAAATATTTCCATTTTGTATTTTTATATAATCCTCCATGATTTTTAGAGAGAAAAACATTTTATTAACTGTCTTAAAACTAGCTTTTTGGTATTTCTACTGAGGCTCTAAAAGAATATATGTTAATAATTATTTTATTAATCTTTTTTATTTAGGCTGTCATGTGTATAAAACTATATGTAATTTCACTTTAATGCTAATACATAATACATTGTATTTAGATGGTTACATAATAAAATATTTTTTCAGTGTGATTTTTTTTCCAATTATCACAGAGTGATTCAAGTACCAGAAGAAAAACAAAATATATGCTATCAGTTATATTTTCTGATTATCTTCAGGTGGTAATGTTTATGAAAAACTAGGCAATTTTTTAAAAAATGTTCATCCCTGAGCAGACCTTTTGCTGTCATCTTGTCTGTGCCCCCTTCTAACCACACCTGTTACATTCAGAGATCATGTTGCATATAATGATATAATTTTCTACTTTGGGAGATTATTGATATGTTATGAGTGAAAAATAATGGATCAGTCACTATATGTGATTATAACTTTTTAAAAATGTTACTAATAATATTTGGGCAATGAACTCCATGGAGAATGAGTAGAAATCGATTTTCAAGACTTAGGGAGTCCTGAGAACTAGTGAGAGACACATTTAAAAGGACTTCCTAGGCTCTCCAAGGCAGAAAATTCCTACCAACTCCCTGAGAATTTTGTCACATATGATTTTTTTGAAAGTAACTCCCAAAAAATTTATAGAAATGACTATCTGATGTTTCAGGATTCATTCTTCACTAGAGAATATTTCCTACATATCCAATTCACTGACCTTATTTCCAATTATTTTCAACCTCATTCTTTTCTGATTTTACTTAATTGTCTATTGTCTAAGGAATTACCAATAAATGGTCCTAATAACTATTTTTTACTTATCTCCCATGATTTCCAACTACTCTTTTATGCATTACTCTCTTCTCTGACTCTGTGGGATAATGAGTTCCATGCATTGACTCACCTGCTCAGGCCTCTTGAGGGATGTCTGAATGTCACCACGGTGGTGGCGTACCAGGGCAAGGCCCCACTGGGAATGGGATAAGGCTCAAGGGCTGAGGCATATGTCTAGCAGTAAGAGTTGAAGTCTTCTTAGTTGGGAGAGT
Organism: Spilogale gracilis; assembly: GCA_004023965.1. Taxonomy (NCBI): domain Eukaryota; kingdom Metazoa; phylum Chordata; class Mammalia; order Carnivora; family Mephitidae; genus Spilogale; species Spilogale gracilis. The sequence continues at coordinate 204,557 of PITA01000135.1, read as the reverse complement.
AAGAGGTAGACAGAGGTATAAAAAAACTACATTCTGATGCTGACAGGCCTTGGAAGCCAAATTTAAGGCATTATTTAAGGATGTAAGTCTTGGATTTACAACTTATCTCTCTATTCAAATGAGAGTATGATCAAAATTCAGGCCTCAGAAATACTGCTGTGTCATCCCTGTGTTAATGAGCCTGGAGGAGTGTGTGTGTGTGTGTGTGTGTGTGTGTGTGTGTGTGTGTAATGTTTTTAAATAAACTAAGCTTAGCAATAGGTTCTGAATCTTCTACTTGTAACTTGTAATTTGGGAATAATTAGTGTTAGGGGGATAAATTATTAGCAACCTCGTTATATCAAAGGGACCTAACATAGGACAAATAATGTAGCCATGTCTTCAAAGACTGATTTTAGACCAATATTGTTAAGAGGTTGCCACAAATGCTGAAAATCTAGGAAAATCTGCTTCATTAAGAGTCTATAATTAATGATGCAGTAACATATTTCACAACTGGGGGCTGGCAGGTAGAAAAAATTTATCTCAAAATCTTCAATACAGATTTAAATCTAGGCTTTTCATTACAAACTTAGAAGATAAAATTCTAAACATTGTATTTTCTAAAATGTCAAGACTTTTCCAACAACATTCTCAAATGGCTGCAGAAGGTGGAAAGAAGAGTCATTTGTTGAGCAAAACCAAGAAGAAAGAAAATCACTGGCTGAAAGATTTATTTATTTATTAGAGTGGGTAAAAGGGCAGAAGGAGAGGGAGAGAGAGTCTACAGCAGAATCTGCCAGGGCTGAGGTGACTGCGGGCTCAATCTCATAACCTTGAGATCAGGACCTGAGCAGAAACCAGGAGTTCAGTGCCTTTTTTTTTTTTTTTAAAGAGTTGAGGGCTTAACTGACTGCACCACCCAGGTGCCCCAGGAGTCACTGGCTTAAAAGCCTAAGATTAAGAAAGGATTTGAGCTTACACAATGTATTTTGAGTTTCAAAATGCATGAATAACACAACTGTAGGTAGTATTTTGTAATTCTAACAAGGATTTGGTGTGAGAACTGAAATTAACATTCTCTTTTCAATTCTTCCAATGAAAACTCTCCATTTATTAAGCACCCACAGAGTTCCAAGCATTGTAGAAAACATTAAAACGCTCGTTCATACTCAGAGCAAAATTGCTTATTTTGTTGCACACACTTTTGTATGGCATTGATATTTTAGTTTCACTCATAAAATGACCAGTTCTTCATGACTTGTTCAAGAAACAAATTTCTGATTTATAGAAGTAGATCAGACCAAAAGTTTCTCTGCCAACTGTTACACTTCATGCCTCTCCCTCTAAAACCACCACCTCTGTCACCTCGGCCACCTCCTCCCTCTCCTCCTGCCATCTCTTCTTGGAGGCTCTTCCCACCTGGTGGTCGAGGTAAAAACCTCTTGCAGCAGTAGCAGTTTCTCTGGGTCTATATAAAATTTCTGCAGTTTTTTAAAGGAAGATGCCTTCATATTTGCTGACAATCTAATGGAAAAACAAACATCTCTAAGTTGTCCAAATATCTCACCCACTTTACTAATTTGTTCTTTGTTCTCTAAATAAACTGCAGCATTGAAATGAGGTACCTTATTTTCGCCTGTAGTACATTTACAAACTATGTCATCTTCACAGGGATGCGGGAACTCCCCTAATACATGTTCTGGAGGTCCTCGGGCTTGGCCTCTGTTAAAGCCACTGTGGACACCTCCTTGTCCAAACCCTCCTCTGTGGCCACCATTGCCTCTGAAATCACCACCTCCGTCTCAGAAGTTGCTGTTGCTGTGGCCACATATGAAGCTGTCACCTTGATCAAAGCCTCCACTGACCTCCGCCTCAAAAAGACCTCCTGGTTCCACCAGCCTCAACCCCCAGGTTAGAATCTTCTCCCACAGCAGGCAGCAAGCTCTTTATGCCCATCCCCTTCCCTTTGTCCCTCCCTCCCCAAGCTGGGTTCCATATCCACTCCAGCATGCTCAGATCCTCCTGCTCCCTACCTCAACTCACCAGGCTGAAATTAACTTGCTTTTATACAAGAGAAACCTTATAACCTAGCATCTTACATCGTTTCCTCCTCACTAACTGGTTCTAAGTGGGTCACTTTACATCTAGACCTTCAGTTACTGTTGTGTAGCATGGTGCTAGGTATGAAAAGGTTTTCTACATCTGGAACATTAGGGGTTAGGGAAATTTAAGGATAACTGGATTGGAATGCAATTTCCTTGAGAGCTAGAATGAGGGTTCTCAAACTGTAGCCAGCATCAGAATCATCTGGAGGGCTTATTAAAACATAGATTCCTGGGTGCCCGGGTGGCTCAGTGTATTAAAGCCTCTGCTTTCAGCCTTAGGTCATGATCTCAGGGTCCTGGAATTGAGGCCCACATCGGGCTCTCTGCTCAGCAGGGAGCCTGCTTCCTTCTCTCTCTCTGCCTGTCTCTCTGCCTACTTGTGATCTCTCTCTGTCAAATAAATAAATAAAATCTTTAAAAAAAAAAAAAACCCAAAACAAAAACAACCATAGATTCCTGGACACAATTTCAGAGTTTTTGATTCAGTAGGTCTAGGGTGGGACTAAGAACTTGCATTTCTAACAAGTCCCCAGGTGCTCCTCTGGGGTACCATTCCAGACCAGTGGTCTCAACCTGGCTGCATATTATTATCACCTAGAGAGGTTTTAAACTCTCGATGACCAGACCAATAACATCAGAATCTATGGTGGTCATGACTAGGCTTCAGTATTTTTTAAAACTCCCCAGTAGATTCCAAGGGGAAGCCCAGATTGGAAAACACTGTCCAATCTCATAGTGGTTCTCAGTCCAGGTTATCCGTTAGAATAACCGAGGAAGTATTTTTTTAACTGAGGTATAATTCGACACACCATTAAAATGACCCTGCGAGAGTGTACAAGTCAGTGGTTCTTATTCACAAAGTTGCACAATCATCACCAGTATCAAATTACAGAACATATTCATCACCATCTAGGGATATTTTAAACAAGGTTCTGATACATGGGTTCTACTCTCAAGAGATTCTGACTTAACTAGTCTATCCGGCAAAGACATTAGTGTTTTTTGTAAATTCCTCAGGTGATTCTATTGCCTAGCTTGGGCTGAGAACCACAGTTCCTGAGTTTGGTTACAGACCTTCCAAGCCTGTTTAAAGAGTTAATACCTATTTAGGAAGTTTCACTTGACCCTATCAGGGATGATATAAATATAGAGGAACTAGCATACATTCTATCTAAACTCCTGCCCGTCCATTAAATGTGTTCAATCACAATACAGGAGAAACAGCATCCCTGATTTCTGGCTCTCAGAGCAGAGAGCTGGGTGGCTCTGCCCAGATAGACTGGAGATGACTCTGGTGCTCTGCACTCTGCTGCCTGCAGCATTTCCTCACAAACCAAAGCCGAGTTTGAGAAACTGCAGGAGCCTCTGGAGGGTTCAGTGGGCCCTCAAAACGACCCAGAGCTGCTAGTAAATCCTTAAACATTTGCTTCTGTATTTTTAAGAAGCCCATTTTGTAGAGACCTTTGGTCTGACGTTGTTTCAGTGTTGGCCTTTTGCTGAGCAAGGCACAGAAACAGAATTTGAGGTGGCGCATGGGTGGCTCAGTTGGTTGAGCGACTGGCTTCGGGTCAGGTCATGATCCCGGAGACCTGGGATTGAGCCCCACATCGGGCTACCTGCTCGGCGGGAAGCCCGCTTCTCCCTCTCTCAGTCCCCCTGCTTGTGTTCCCTCTCTCACTGTGTTTCTCACTGTCAAATAAATAAAATCTTAAAAAAAAAAAAAAAGAAAAGAAAAGAAACAGAATTTGAGTCTTGGGTCCTGCAGTTGTCAATGTCAGAATTTGTTTAAACCTTCTGAGCTACAGTTTCCTCATTTTGTAGGACTTCCTTCCTCCCATAGACACCCATGATTGAGGAAAATAGCGTATTGGGCACATTCATCTCTGGAATGGATTCAGTGGACAGATCGTGAAATTTTTATGTCACATGATCTGGATTCAATCCCTGGTTCTGGCCCTTTCTGCTAACGTGACCTGGGCAAAATGTGAGTGCTTACAATCTATAAAAGGAGAATCCAATAATAATAATAACACCTAACTCACCTTTAATAATACCTTTACATATTCTTGTGAAAATCAAGTGGTATAGTTCAAAAAATGGTATAGTTCACATGAAAATGCTTTATGTACTATGGCACCATATAAATGATTATGCTTTAGGATATAACTAGATGGATAGACATATGAAAGGAAGAGAAAATGCATATTTTATAAATTAAGTGCATTTCTTTTGATCTGTAGTTTGAACCTAGGACCTCAGGAGCAAAAGGCTACTTCCTCCATAGATCATTTAAAAGCAGCTATTGCCTGAATTCTGGATAATGAAACCTCATTTAAATGTTTTATGGAGGAGATCCTAAGTTGGTATCTTTAAGTAGTTTTTTTTCCCCCACTTTCCCCTTTTTTGGGTCTTTGCCTATACAGAATTGAGTTAATCATGCTTTGTAGTTCTTAGCACTTAAGTGGTCCATGCAAGTCTCCTCTTTTTATTCTTTTTCTTCATCCTTATCTTTGATCCCATTTCCCATCCTCTCATGTATCCCCATTTTGTTTGCAATGTGAATACTTCCAATGTACCTATATATATTTGTTTATACACACACACACACACACACATATATATATATGTGTGTGTGTGTGTGTGTGTGTGTGTGTGTGTAACAGTAAAAATATTACTTGGTATGTGTGAAATTATTTTTAGAAATTTACACAATTGTTATTTTGTTATAAACCTCATTTATTTCACTTATTTTACTGTGGTAAGAACATTTGTATGAGATCTACCTTCTTAACAAATTAAGTGTTTAATACATCATTGTTAACTATAGGTATAGCATTGTACCTAGAATTCTAGAGCTTACTCATTTTGCTTAACTTTATGCCTGTTAATTAATAGCTCCCCATTTTCCTCTTCCCCCACTCCCACAACCACCATTCTACTCTTTGATTCTGTGAATCTGTTTTAGATATCTCATGTAAGTGGGATCATGCAACATTTATCTGTCTATGACTGGCTTATTTCACTTAGCATAATGTCTTCTGGGTGCATCTGTGTTGTCACATATTGCAAAATCTTCTTCCTTTTAAAGCTGAATAGTATTCCATTGTATGTATATACCATTGTGAGATCCAGCCAATTTACTATATGAAGATCTAATTCATTTTCTTTGATCACTACATATTTTTCCATCTTAATCAAGTGCACTATCATACTCTTTCCCTAGTGAGGGACATGCCAGTTGCCTCCAACTCCTACCACAAAAACAATCATGCAGTGTCTTCCTTGAACCTCCTTGCATTCCCTATACACCATTGTACTGGGAGTGGAGTTCCTGAATCACAAGGTATACATGTAGTATCACTTAATCCTGCCAAACTGCAATCCAAAATGATCACACCAGCTTAGGCTCCTACCTCGTTTGCAAGAGGGTTCCTATTTCCCCATATTTTTGCTAACAAGTGATCTATCCAATGCTTAAATTTTGCCAATATGAATGATATCAAGTGATATCTCCTGATAGTCTAAATTAACATTATTTTATTATAAGTGAGATTAAACATCTCTTCAAATGTTTTTTTTTTTTCCTGATTAGATTTTCAGTGAATTGCCTATTCATTTTTGCTGTTGGGTATCTGTCTTTTCCTTGCAGATTGTTGAAAATTCCTTATATATTCTAGAAGCTAATGGTTTGTTTGTTATGGATGTTGTAAAGATCTTCTAGTATCAGAGTCACTTTTTAATATTATATATAGTATCCCCAATTCAATAAGAACTTCAAATTGTTTTGATATAACCAAACTCCATCCTTAATTCTTTTTAGGAATTACATTTTGAGGGTCTATTTTAAAACATCTTTTTCTACCCTAATTCCCAAGAATTCTCATACAGGGTCTGTTTCACAACTCTGTCATATATTTGTCATTTTTTTTCACCAGTGGTATATTGTTTTAACTATTATAGTTCTTCTTAATATCTGTAGTATTTCTTAGTATCCGCTAAGATCAAACTCCTTATTTGTTCTTCTTTTTCAAAACTGGCTTAGTTATTTATGGGCCTTTTTTGTTCCATATTAATTTAAGAAGGAGTTTTATCTAGTTTTCCCAAAATACTCTGCTGAAATTTTTATTGCAATTGCATTGAATTTGTAAATCAATTAGTGGAAATCTATATCTTTAAATTGTAAAGATATCACATCATTTATAAGTATGACTTTCTATTTCTTCAATTCTGCTCTCTTCTTTTAAGTTTAAAATTTTCTCTATAGGGACCCTTCCTTAGGTCAGTTCATAGTTTTTAGCACTTGAGTTATTATAAATAGTATTTTATTTTCTATTACACTTTTTAATTGGTTATTGCCGGTGTAAAGGACTGCTATTTGTCTTTTTTTTTTTTTTAAGATTTTATTTATTTGACAGAGAGAAACACAGCCAGAGAGGGAACACAAGCAGGGGGATTGAGAGAGGGAGAAGCGGGCTTCCCGCCGAGCAGGGAGCCCAATGTGGGGCTCAATCCCGGGTCTCTGGGATCATGACCAGAGCTGAAGGCAGTCACTTAACCAACTGAGCCACCCAGGCGCCCCAGCTATTTGTCTTTGTTTAATGGTATTTTTATTTCTCAACTTTGCTGCCCTTTAAATCCTTTATTAATTTTCATAATTTGTAACTTCTCTTATATTTTAATGTAAATTATTATGTAATCAACAAACAATTGCAATTTTGTCTTCTCCCTTCCAAATTTTTTCCTCTTATTTAATTTATTGTCTGATTGTATGAGCCAAAACTTCCAGTACTATGTTGATTGTAGCATTTGAAGAAATTAGCCTTGTCTACTTCTAGGCCCAGATGTATCGTGGTATGAAATCCCTATCATATATTCTTGGTTAAGAATGTGGTAGGTTAAGGGGTGCCTTGGTGGCTCAGTCATTATGCCTCTGCCTTTGCCTGAGGTCATGATCCAGGGTCCTGGGATGGAGCCCCACATCAGACTCCCTGCTTAGCGGGAAGCTTGCTTCTCTCTCTCCCACTCCCCCTACTGTGTTCCCTCTCTCGCTATGTCTCTCTCTGTCAAATAAATAAAAAAAAATCTTTTAAAAAAATGTAGTAGGTTTTTCCCATGAGCCTTTTATATGCCTGGGGTAGGAAATGGGGAAGAGACAGAACCTGGTTGAGAAGGAAATATATGAAGAGTCCTAATAATACTTAGAGAGCCAGAAACCCATACCAAGAGCTGGGTAATTATAGTAAAGACACATTTTGGTTTTATATATATTTGAATTGTTACCATAATCCAAATTAAGTCCCCTTCCTTCTTTTCTCTGTATTCTCTGACACCTTAAACGTGCCCTGGGAAAAAGTGCTATGTTTAGGCACCCTCAAACTCTTTTTCAGCATGTGCCTATTGGCTTTCCTATCTCTTCCTCTCCCTATCCTCCTTGCCTACCTTTTTAGGTAGTACAACGTATCTCTCAGAGATAAACAACCAACCCTTCCTTTCTTGGAAGTGTAAAGCAGAATATCCAAATAATAAGTGGGAGCAGAAAAAGGGTGATGAATGTTCCCACTGGTAATTTGTATCCTTTCTGCTTAGCTGATTTGGCACAGTGGGGAAGATCATTAAATATTCAGATAGAAATATCTACAAAACTTCAGTTCCTTTGGCTTTATATGCTTCTGCCATACCAGCCTAACCATGATTTGTTCAATATGACATCTGTCTCTGTCAGTGTTGTGTCCTGTTTATGCAATCTAATGTAGATTTCCTTATTTATTTATTTAGACAGCTGTATTGTCTTGCTGATCCATTTTGAAATTATACTTAACTAAGCTTCTAATGTTACCCGGTTATTTGTATAATTAGTTTTTGGATCTAATTCAAAGATTCTACCTTTGTTCTTCTTAAAATTCCATTCTGATGCTCTAGCTTATGAAGAGTTTTAGAGACTTGTCTCTGTTATCCAACATTCTATCTAGTGCTCCAATCATCTTGTCATATGTAGAATTTGATAGGAAGGCCATCAGTGTGCTCATCCAAACCTTTGATAATATGTCAAAAAGGACAGGGCCAGGGAAAAACCCCGAGGCACACCACTATAAAATTTCCTTCAGGTTGACATGGAATTAGCATTCTTGGGCATGACTCTTCAATTATTGATGAAGTCACCTGACTGTACTTGCATCCATTTCACATTTCTGCATGTTATCCACAAGGATTTCCTGAGAAACACTGTCAGATCCCTTGCTGAAATACTAACACAGTGTGTGCAGCACTTCCTGGATCTACCTGATTAGTAAACCGATGTATTATTCAGTTCTGCCTCAGTTTCAAATGACAGAATTTCAATTTAAATTAGATTAGGCAAAAGAGATCATTTATAGGTTCACCTAACTATATTCTATGCCGTCAGAGCACTGGTTTTCTCTACAACCCATTGTATTGGCTTTATTCTTATGTCATTTATCCATTCCTAAAATTAAGATGACTACAGCAGCAAGAGGGTTTTTCTCCCAACAGCTCCTCTATCATCTGAGAACCGGGCCTCCTTGTCTCTGACAGGATTATAAGCCCATCTCTAAAACAAACCCAGGGATGTAATGATCTGGGTGGCCAGCCCTGGGTCACTTGAAGCTCTTCTACCCAAATTACAGGAACTGAGAAAATCTCAAAGATAATGAAGCTATCAAAGGAAGAACAAATGGATATTTCTATACCTAAGAAAAATGTTTTATATTCTAGTGGTACATCCTAATCATATTGTTCCAGAAAGTTATCTCCTGAACATATTGTTAGCCACAGTTCAAGGATCATTCATATATATCTACATTTATATAACCAGCTATTTTATTTATCTATAACTATAAACATATATACATATATCTATCTCTCTATATAATTATTATGCAGTTACAACTGATGCTTTGCTTGGAAAAACAATGTATTATCAGAAGTTTATTCCTATAGGGATGAGTAAGAAGCTTTCCCCATTCTGCAGCTGGCCAACTGACTTCAAACCACTCACCACAGAAATGTGGGCAAGAGAGGAATCTACAGATGAGGGATAGGAATATCATGTATGCATTTTGTGGTGAGCTGTCCTGCTACGAAGAGATACTTTCTTGGTCCTGATTCATTTGGATGCCAATGGTAATACACGATCCAGAATATAGTGGTCTTAAAGCAACACGAAATGCCAAGGTTGAAAGTTATAAGAATAAGAGCTATATTTTAGCTTTTATATAACTATTAGAATCTATTACTAGATGGATCTACTATTATATGGATTCTCTAAATGCGTTTAATGGTCTAACTAGTTTTTCACCAAGGCACTTTTCCAGGCACTTAATTCTACATGTTCTGACAACATTCAAATCCATGGAGAAGTCTCACTCACTTAGTAGAAACCTGCTAATGAGAAAATGCCATAGTGAATATTGGAGAAAATGCTCTTAGGAGACATGTTAAGGGCTGATTTTGGAGGAGAAAATCTTGGAAATTTTTATATCATGGAGTTGATCTAGAATCATTTGTAACCAGACACAATGGTTAAATGAGGACATTTCAGATCTGATTGCCCAATGAGAACAGCTTTCTCATGTCTATGTGGTCAGGACCCCACTTCTCCTGCTTGATTATCTTTTGTACACCTCTATACATATTGGGTAGTGTCTGTCCTTTCCCTGTTCTTACTTTATAGAATGTTCTACTTTTGTGTGAACTCAATGTTATACCAGAGTCCATACATGGACAGTAGCAGAATCATTGTATCTTACTCTGAAAGATAGGGAGGCAAGCAGCAGAGAAATATCAAGAGGATTGCCAGTTGTCAGGAATATATTAAACTTTTATTGAATATACTACATGTGAAAATAAAAAGCAAAAATCTGTTGGAAATTTTGCTAATATACTAAGACATGAGGGACCACCCTCTGAGAACGTAGGGAAAAGAGTAGATATTTCAGAAACCCAGTGGAGAAGAACAACAAGCCACTTTTTTTTTTTTTTTTTTTTGACAAGCTAGAGCCAAGTGATATAATCATGGGAATGTTAGGACATCCTAACACTTTCCAGACCGATCAATAACATTAAACATTGCACTTAAGTCTGACAAAATGAAACTAGCAAGAACATATCAATGAACACAAAGAATCTGATCATTATCACTCCTAGGATGTAAAGAACAACAACAAAATTGTAATTTATCTGAGTGTCCTGCCATTAGAAAATAGGGCTGAGTCCTAATTTCCCTTCCCATTTTCACAATAAGAAAGTCAATCCAGTGCTCCAGGCACTATTACATTAAATATTGATATAGCGTCACTGTATAGTAGTTTTCCTTCTAAGAAATTGATAAATTCTTAATGAAGAATAGGGAGACAAAGCCCAACATGAATGGATAATTCGTTCAAATACAGTTGATTTTTGTCTTTAGAACTGTTCTTTTTCCACATTATATAATGATTTTCTTTGGAATTTAATTTTTCTGACACTAAAACATACATACTTAATAAATCTTTCTGGATTCTAAATGGATATTCTTGGAATGTTTTCATTTGACACAAATAAAGATGAACAAAACCTAGCAAGGAACTTCCTTAAAATCTCTGTGTTTAATGTGAGGCCAAACTATCATTAGCTCTTCCTTAGGAATAAAAGAAAACATCCAGGTGGCTGTCGTAGCTACTGGTGAACCTGCTTTCTGAACCCTTTGAGGCTATCAGTGTTCAGATGCATGGGAGAAATGGAGACTTTAGAGTTCTAAATCTAACAGGGTCTTGAGATGTCCATTTATAGCAGAGCTATACTATACACAACCATCCAGATGCAAAGTTGTCCCTTGCAATTTTAAAGATCAGCTCCATTCACTTCAGCTCCACAGGTTTCTACTGAACACTTTAGTACAGAAGTATAATGAGAAAGCTAGAGACAGGAAAGGAGCAGAAGACTCAATTCCAATCCTCAAGAGGTGCATCACCTAGGAAATATTCAAAGCAAACGCAAGAGCTAAATTGTCAAGCTCACTATGTGTTATTTATCAAGCTAGATGAAGAGATTCCAAGTGGGTGGAGTTAACTAAGGAAGATTTTTGGAATTTGAATTGAACTGTAAAGAAAATGTCAAGGTCACCTTTTGGCCCCAACTAACATGCACTCACAAAGTATCAGTGAAAGAGCCCTCATTCAGATACATGGTAGGAGCTGCCTTTGAGTGAAGAAAAGCACTGGGGAATGCTCTCGATAAGTTAAAAATACGGGTTTTCTGGAAATGATTGTGTATTTTTCTAGAGATCTATCAGAACACTGCGGAGAGGATGGCCACTAAGATGTTCCAAACAACTTCCAGATGACCTCTAACCAACTAATCAACAACTGGAGGGCTGCCCAGACTGTCCAACAGAAACAGCAGTGGAATAATGAAAAAGGTCACTTAGAGAGTGAAACATACTGGAAAATTAGACAACCCGAGAAAAATGAAAACATATATTACATTTAGAAGAAAGAAAGTGAATATCTTGAGAAATTCTGAAGGGTGTTTTGAATGAACCAAAACTCCAGGATTAAAGTTTAAATAATTAAAATAAATAAAGAAAAGTAGCTAGGAATTATATGCTAAAATTAACAAGCATTCCTACTGATCAGTGCCAGACCTGGGTGTATCCGAACAAGAGACATTTAATCCACACTGTGAAACAACTGAATGAAGAGTCTTGGATTTGCTTTATGGCTCTGGTTTTGGTATTGTGAATGCCTTTGCTTTTGAGCATTTCTTTTCTCCTATATCCTTCACTGCCTGATAGAAATTAGAGCTCTATATTTTAGTTGCATTCATCCATGGAGTTTCCTTAGTTACTCATCACTTCACATGTGTAGATTCTTTCAGTATTTAAACCTCCCTCTGGCTGACCCTTCAATCTCATCAGCATCAGGCTGTGGAGCAGGTGGTTGACAGTATGACTTTGGAGTTAGGCTGCTATCACTACATCATAAAGCTATCATTTATCATTTGTGTTACCTTAGGCAACTTATATAAAGTCTTTGTCCATCTTTGGGTCCCATCTGCAAAATGAAAGTAATCATAACCATATTCATACATGAACATGACAGTGATTAACGTAAGCAACGCTAAGCACAATGCTTGGTCTTCAGTAAGCTTTCGAAAGTATTTGCTATTATTACCATTAAAATAAAAATAATCATATTGAAGTTAATTAACATGGGCACCTGGGTGGCTTAATCGGTTAAGCCTCTGCCTTCAGCTGAAGTCATGATCCCAGGGTCCTGGGATTGAACCCTATATTGGGCTCCCTGCTCAGAGGGGAGCCCGCTTCTCCCTCTGCCTGCTGTTCCCCCTACCTGTGCACTCTCTCTCTCCATCAAATAAATAAATAAATAAATAAATAAATAAATAAATAAATAGCTAGATAAATAAATAAATAAATATAAATCTTTAAAGTTAATTAATTTGGTTACAAAGTGAATATTACTGTGCCACAGCTGCAATTTCTTAATCTCATCATTAAACATTGCCCTGCCCGACTGCCCTAGTAGGGGTCAACAACTAATGCCAGGTGAACTTCCACATTGTTTTTGGTATTTTCTAAGTCTTTTATTTTTTTTTTTAAAGATTTTATTTTTATTTGAGACCCAGAGAGAAAGAGAGCACAAGCAGAGTGAGTGGCAGGTAGAGGGAGAAGCAAGCTCTTCACTGAGCAAGGAGCCCAATGCGGGACTCAATCCCAGGATCATGACCTAAGCTGAAGGTAGACACTTAACTGACTGAGCCTCCTAGACACCCCTTTTCTAAGTCTTTTAAATGACAATTGATTAAGATCCTGATGTGACATTTGAGGACCTACCTGAGCGTGATCTCCATTTCTTCCAAATATTTGTTTCTCAAAAACTGATGTGGCCTTTGCCCTCACAGAAATTACAGTCTATTGGAACTGACATAATTAATTAAATAATCACTCAAATAAATGTAAAACTACCCTTCCTTAGGAGCACTTAACACAGTTAACAGATGATATTAAAAATGAATATGAAAGGATTCTACCAAGAGTAAGGGAGTCATGGGAAGGCTTCCTTAAAGAAGAAAAAAGCAGAGGGAGATTGTCTATTTCTCCCACTATTATGACTTGAGGACAGAAAGTATACTATTTTGCCTTTCTGTTCTTAGGCAGCATAAGAAACACAAAGTATATTTTTGTTGAGTGAATGCATGAAGGCATGCAGATTTCAGAGCCTTGGATGCAGAATAGCAGGTTAAATCTTTTCTAAATTAGATCCCATTCTGAGCATGCTCTTACCAAGCTCAAAGGAAAGGCCACCTCAGTCATTATTTTGCTAGGATCACACAGCATCTGGGAAACTTAGTTGGATCCTAGAAGAAAGGAATCCAATCTCTATTATCTATTTCTGTCTGAAGATGCTGACAATTCTTATTTACTGAGCCCATAATAGCCTCTTGCAGTCCTGTGACTCCCTGCTGTTTTGGACACAGTGACTTACAGGAATCTTTACTAAGACTGTGAACATGGTCTTACCTCCTAGGTAGGCCTTAAAGCCACTGCTTTTTTTTTTTTTTCCTTAAGATTTTATTTATTTATTTGACACAGAGAGAGAGAGTACAAGCAGGGGGAATGGCAGAGGGAGAGGGAGAAGCAGGAACCCCATTGAGCAGGGTACCGATGCAGGGCTCCATCCCAGGATCCTGAAATCATGACCTGGGCTGAAGGTAAATGCTTAATGACTGAGCCACTCAGGTGCCCCAAACCACTGCTTTTGAAGTCTTGCCTCCTGTGAGGCCGTTGCCATGGAGGATACACTCTATTCTGTACCTCAGTAACCTTGAAGTCCTTTTCCAAATCTGAACCAATCACCCTATGTCTTTTTTAGCTACCTTCAAAGTCTTTGGGGAACTCAGGTTTTAAGCAAGTGCCTTATAGGCACCAGTTAATACAAACTTTCCTACTAAGGAAGAAGACAGCCAAAGGCTGGACTGCCTTTTTGGAATAGGGAGGAGGAAAATGGGTGGGGTAAACCTTGTTAGTTAATATCTCAAAGTGTTTTCCTGCCACACCTGGATATTTGGAATTTTCCTTATAGACAATATGATGAAATGATTCTTCTGACAACATGATATAGTATGGGTTGGTGAGGAGAAAGAATTATTGGGAAACCAGTTAGAAGTGCATTGCCAAAATCTAGATATGATATGAGAGACCTTAGTGGTGGCAGGGGACATGGGAACCAGAGAAGACATCAGAGGCATGTAAAGAAGATTTTAGGGGGACCTGGGAGATGGCAGAGTAGGAGGAGTCTAATCTCACTTTGTCCCAAGGATACACCTAGACAACAGCTATATTAGTGCAACTAACCCGGAAAATAAACCGAAAACTGACAAAACAGACTCTCCACGTTGATGGTATAGAGGAGGCCACATTAAAAACAGTAGGAAGGATGGAGTCCCAAACTAATTGGGAACTAAACTAACCTGAGACACTAACCACAAATGAGAAAGACAACATAAGCACAGAGGAGGGACAGGAGCAGATCCCACACCAGGTACCCCAGACATGAAGAACATACACTGGGAAGCTGGATCCCCATAACATCTGGCTTTGAAAACCAGAGGACCTTAACTTTGTGAGAATTTATAGTCACTGGAACTTAGCAATGGGAATGTTACAGATCAGCAGGCTTAGGCCTGAGAGAGCTGGAGAGTGGTAGGAAACTGAGTTCCTGCCCTAAAAGAGCCAGTATAATAATCAACCCTTCTGAGATACAACATAGAAGCAGCAGTTTGAAAAGCACCTTGGGTATATGGAAAGGAGATTTATTTACTAATCCTGTTATGCCCTGGAGAGGCAGGAATCCTTAGGAGATATTTTCAAGAAGAGAAAGAGTGGCAGGCTCCATTTCCTCCCTCCCACCCAGCCTAGGAACCTGGACACCTGTGGGAAACAACACCGTCTCTCTCAAAATAGCTTGCTAACACTGCACGTCCTGGCCCTGTGTTCTCCTGCAGATCTATCCCATCGAACCCACCCCACTTGGCAAGAATCCCTCCAAACAGATGTCTGACATCTCTCATTCTGTAAGCAGCTCCCACAGTAGCTAGCCCTATTTCAAAGTGACTCTTGCCCTGGACATAGGGGAAGATAACCATATGTGCCAGTTCGACTGCAGTCCCAGCAGTGGGCTGGGGGACAGACATCTGATCTGACTGCACACCTTGCCCATCAACAGAAGCTTCTCAGGGGACAATGCAGAGAGAATGCCACGTAGTTCTGTACAAGTGCAGGCCTGAAAAACAGGCTGAGGGCAGACATCTGGTATGACCCAACTACAAGCCAATGGTGGTCCCAGACTGGCCCCTTAACAGCATAGGAACCAAACCTTGCCCACAATAGCAAAGAGGGTCATTGCAGCTGACTGCACTGAAAGCAAATGTGGCTCCATCACAATAGTAGGATGCATGAAGCACACATAGGAGATATCCCTGAAGCGCCAGATTTGGGTGAAAAGGGGGAAACTGCACTGCAGGACACTACAGGACCTCTTCTTCATGAGGCCACTACTTGAAAGATTGTGAAATATAGCTGACTTTCCTAATACAGAGAACCAAACACAAAGAGTTAGACAAAATGAGGAGACAGACAACTCTGTCCCAAATGAAAGAACAAAATCACAGCCAAAGAGCTAAATGAAATAGAGATAAGCAATATGCCTGATATAAGAATTCAAAGTAATGGTCATAAAGACATTGGACTTGATAAAATAATGGAAGATCTTGGTGATACTTTCAACAAAGAAAAAATAAAAAAGAACTTATCAGCGTTACACTCATAACTAAAATTAAAGATACACTAGAGGGAAGAAGTAGATTAGAGGAAGCAGAAGAAGAGATCAGTAAGCTGGAAGACAGAGTAATGGAATGCCACCAAGCTGAATGCAAAAAGGATAAAGAATTAAAAAAAAAATGAGAATAGGTTAAGAAACTCAGCAACATTATCAAGTGTAAAATCATTTGTATTACAGAGATTCCAGAAGGAGAAGAGAGAGAAAAGAGGGCAGAAAATTTCTTTGAAGAAATAATAGATGAAAACTCCTCTAGGGAAGGAAACAGACATACAGATTCAGAAGGCACAGAGAGCCCCCCACCCCGCCAAAAAAAAATCAGCCCAAGGAGGTCCACAAAAGTAGTGATAAAGAAATTTTTTTTCCAAATTTTTATTTAAATTTTAATTAACATATAGTGTGATATGGGTTTCTAAAGAGAGAATTTTAAAAGCAGCAAGAGAAAAGAAAATAGTTATATACAAGGGACACTCCCTAAGGCCATCAGTTGATTTTTCAGCAGAAACTTTAGATGGGCCAGAAGAGAGTAACGTGATACATTCAAAGTGCTGAAGGGGAAAAAGCCTGCAACCAAGGATACTCTATCCAGCAAGGCTATCATTCAGACTAGAAGGAGACATTGTTTCCCAGACAAACAGAAGTTAAAGACCTTCATCACCACTAAACTACTCTTATAAGAAAGGTTAAAGAGGGGCACCTGGGTGACTCAGTAGGTTAAGCATCTGCCTTTGTCTCAGGTCATAATCCCAGGGTACGGGGATCTTTAAAATCTTTAAAATCTTTAAAAATAAGTAAGTAAATAAGTAAATAAGTAGGTAAATGAAGCTGACCAATCATTTATAAAACCAGTACAAAGGTTAAAGCACAAAAGCAGTACAATTAATTATATTTATAAAAATCAGTCAAGGGATTCACAAAATAAAAAGGATGTAAAAGTATGATATCATATACATACAATATGGAGGGAGGAGTAAAAATTTAGTACTTTTAGATGGGTTTCAAACTTAAGTGACTATCAACTTAATACAGATTGCAATATGCATACGATTTTATATACAAACCTAATTATAACCACAAATCAAAAACCTGTAATAGATATGCAAAAAAGGAAAAAGGAAAAAGGAATTTAAGCATATCACTAACACAAGAGAAGAGAGCAAGAGAAAAAGGAACAAAGAAGAGCTACAAAAACAACCATAAAATAAGTAACAAAATGGCAATAAATACATTTCCATCGATAATTACTTTGAATATGAATGTACTAAATGCTCCAACCAAAAGACACAGGGTGACTAATGGATGCAAAAGCAAGACCCATCTTTCCTAGATACAAGAGACTCATTTCAGACCTAAAGACACAGGCAGATTGAAAGTAAAAGGATGGAGAAACATTTATCACGCAAATGGGAGGTAAGAGAAAGCCAGGGTAGCAATACTTACATCAGACAAAATCAACTTTAAAACAAAGACTGTAACAAGAGACAAAGAAGGATACTACATAATCATAAAGGAAACAATTTAACAAAAAGATATAACAATTGTAAATATTTATGTACCTAATACAGAAACACCCAAATACATAAGCAATTATTAGCAGACATATAGGAAGAAATTGATAATAATACAGTAAAAATAGGAGACTTTCAATCCCACTTACAGTAGTGGATAGGTCATCCATAGCGAAAATCAAGGAAACAGTGGCTTTGAATGGACATTAAACCAGATGGATCTTACAGAAATATTCGGAACATTCCATCTTAAAACAGTGGAATCTATATTCTTTTCAAGTGCACATGGAATATTCTGCAGAAGAGATCATATATTAGGTCACAAAACAAGTCTCCACAAATTCAAAAAAATTAAAATCATATCATGCGTCTTTTATCAACCACAAGGTCTGAATCTAGAAATCAATCACAAGAGAAAAAACTCTGAACAGAACACAAATTCATGGAAGTTAAATGACATGCTACCAAATAATGAATGAGTAAACCAAGAAATCAAAGAGGAAATGAAAAAATTCATAGAGACAAATGAAAATAAAAACGCAATAGTCCAAGATCTTTGGGATGCAGCAAAAGCTATTGTCAGAATGAAGATTATAGGCCTACCTCATGAAGCAAGAAAAATCTCAAATAAACAACCTAAAATTAGACCTTAAAGTAGAAAAGAAAAGAAGAACAAAGCCCAACACCAATAGAAGGAAAGAAACAGTAAAGGTTAGAGGAGAAAAAAATGAAATGGAGACTTAAAAAAAACAATAGAGGGGCGCCTGGGTGGCTCAGTTGGTTGAGCGATTGCCTTCGGCTCAGGTCATGACCCCGGAGACCCGGGATCGAGTCCCACATCGGGCTCCCTGCTTGGCGGGAGGCCTGCTTCTCCCTCTCTCACTCCCCCTGCTCGTGTTCCCTCTCTGGCTGTGTTTCTCTCTGTCAGTAAATAAAATCTTTAAAAAAAAACAAAAAACAAAAAAAAACAAAAAAAAGAACAACAACAAAAAAAAACCAATAGAACAAATCAATGAAACCAGGAGCTGGTTCTTTGAAAAGATCAGCAAAATTGATAAAGAGTTAGCCAGACCCATTAAAAAAGAGGTGTGGGGGTGGACTCAAATAAATAGAAGCAGAAGTGAAAGAGGAGAAATAACAATAAATACCACAGAAACACAAAGGATTATAAGAGAATATTTTAAAAGATTATATGCCAACAAATTGGACAACCTAGAGGAAATGAATAAATTCCTAGAAACATCTAAACTTCCCAAATCAGGAAGCAATAATTTGGACAGACTGATCACTAGCAATAAAATTGAATCAGTAATCAAAAAACTCCCCAAAGACAAAAGGTCAGGACCTTCACAGGTGATTTCTACCCAAGAATCAATTCCTATTCATCTCAAACTATTCCAAAAAACAGAAGAGGAAAGAAAGCTTCCAAATTTATTCTGTGAGGCCAGCATAACTCTGATACCAAAACCAGACAAAGACACTACCAACCAACCAACCAACAAAAAAACTATAAAGTCAGTAACTCTGAGGAACATAGATGGAACAAAATATTAGCAAACCAAATCCAACAATACATTGAAAAAACTGCCCACAATCAAAGAATGAAAGGATGGTTTAATATTCACAAATCAACTGATGTAATACATCACATTATAAAGAAAGAAGATAGGGGTGCCTGGAGGGCTCAGTAGGTTACATATCTGATTCTTGATTTTGGCTCAAGTCATGATCTTGGGATGAGATCAAGCCCCATGTAGGTTCTACACTGAGTTTGGAGCTTGCTTAAGATCCTCTTTCTCCCTCTCCCTTTGCACCTCCCCCCCCTCACACGACATGTGCATGTGTTCTCTTTCTAAAAAAAAAAAGAAAAAAAAGAAAGGATAAAAACCATAAGACTATTTCAATAGACGCAAAACGAGCATTTGACAAAGTACAATACCCATTCATGATAAAAGCTCTCAAGAAAGTAAGTTTTAAGGAAAGGAAACATAACACAATAAATGCCACGTATGAAAAACCCACAACTACAATCATACTCAAAGGTAAAAAACTGAGAGCTTTTCCTCTAAGATCACGAACAAGACAAGGTTGTCCACTCTTACTACTTTTATTCAATGTAGTACTGGAAGCCCTAGCTACAGCAATCAAACAAGAAAAAAAAAAAAAACCAGACATCCAAATTAGTAAGAAAGAAGTAAAACTTTTACTATTTGCAGATGACATGATACTATATCTATAGATAACCCTAAAGACTCCTCCAAAAAGCTATTAGAACAGATCAATGAGTTCACTAAAGTTGCAAGATACAAAATTAATACACAGAAATCTCTTGCATTTCTATACACTAATAATGAAGTAGCTGAAAAATAAATTAAGAAAACAATACCATTTATAATTACCCCCAAATAATAAAATACCTAATGAACTTCACCAAGGAGGTAAAAGACATATACTCTGGAAACTATAAAACACTGGAGAAAGAAACTGAAAATGGCACAAGCAAATGGAAAGATATTCCATGCTCATAGTATGGGAGAGGCAAGACTGTTAAAATATCCATATGACCCAAAGCAGTCTTCAGATTTAGTGCAATCCCTATCAAAATATCAACAGCTTTTTTCATAGAACTTGAACAACCATCCTAAAATTTGCATGGAACCACAGAAGACCCCAGATAGCCAAAGGAATTTTGAAAATGAAGGATAAAGTGTCACAGTCCTGACTTCAAGATGTAGTACAAAGCTATAATAAGGAAAGCGGTGTGGTACCTGCACAAAAAGAGACATACATCAGAGGGACAGATTGGAGAACCCAGAAATAAAGCCATGATTATACAGTCAATTCATCTATGACAAAGGAGACAAGACACACAATGGGAAAACAGCAGTCTTCAACAAATAGTATTGGGAAAACTGGACAAATACATACAAAGGAAAGAAACTGGACCACTTTCTTAAACCACATACAAAAGAAACCCAAAATAGATTACAGACCTAAATTTGAGACCTGAAACCATAAGATTTTTAGACGAAAACATAGGTAGTAATCTCTTTGACATCAGCCATAGAAATATTTTTCTAATTATGTCTCCTTTGGCAAGGGAAACAAACGCACAATTAAAGAACTGGGAATACACCAAAATAAAATATACTTTTGCACAGTGAAGGAAAACACCAACAAAACAAAGAGATAATTTACTGAATGGAAGAATATATTTGCAAATAATGTATTCAATAAGGGTAGTTACTATGCAAACCATATAACAAAGTGATACAACTCAACACCAAAAACCCCAAATAATCCAATTAAAAAATAGACAGGGGGCTTAAATAGACATTTTACCAAAGAAGACATACAGATGGCCTACAGACACCTGAAAAGATGCTCAACATCACTCATCATCAAGGAAATGCAAATCAAAACTATGAGATATCGCCTCATGCCAGTCAGAATGGCTAAGATAAAAAAACACAAAAAATAACAAGTGTTGACAAAGATGTGGGAAAAAGAGCCATTGTGTGCTGTTGGTGGGAATGTAAGCTGCAGCAGCCACTGAGAAAAATAATAGGGAGGTTCCTCAAAAAGTTCAAAATAGAATTATCATATATCCAGTAATTCCACTACTGGGTATTTACCCAAAGAAAATAAAAACACTGATTCAAAAAGGTATATGTACCCTTATGTTTACTGCAGCATTATTTACATAGCCACGATAGGGAAGTAACCAGGTGTCCATCAATAGATAAAGGCATGAAGAAGTGGTACTTAGTGTGGTTCAGTTGGTTGAGCGACTGCCTTCAGCTCAGGTCATGATCCCAGAGACCCAGGTTCGAGCCCCACATCGGGCTCCCTGCTCGACGGGAAGCCTGCTTCTCCCTCTCTCACTCCCCCTGCCTGTGTTCCTTCTCTGGCTATGTTTCTCTCTGTAAAATAAAAATAGAATCTTTTAAAAAAAAAAAAAAGAAGTGTTACATATACACAGTGGAATATTATTCAGCCATAAAATAGAATGAAATCCTGCAATTTGCAACAATATGGAAGGACCTACAGGGTATAATGCTAAGAGAAATAAGAGAAAGACGAATATCATATGATTTCACTAATATGTGGAATTTAAGAAACAAAACAAATGATGAGAAAAAGAGACAAAAAAAACCCAGACCCTTAACTCTAAAGAACAAATTAATGGTTAGCAGAGGGGAGGTGGGTGGGGGACGGGGGATATATGTGGTGGAGATTAAGGAGTACACTTACCATGATGAGCGGTGAGTAATGAAGAGAATCACTGAATCACTCTATTGTACACCTGAAACTAATAAAACACTTCATGTTAGTTATACTTGAATAAAAATAAAAATATTTAAAGTAGAAGACTACAGTAACTGATGGGATATACACATTGTGTGAGGAGGAGGAGTCAAAGGCAAACATGAGCTTTCAAGTCTCGGTGAGGAGAAAACACTGACTTGGAGGGATGGGAAGGGGGCACAGGGAACATGATAGGGGAGTATTAGCAAGACAACCATTGAAAGAGGGATAGTCAGCTAGATGATCAAGTTGTGAAGTTGAAGCTTTGAGAAAGTGCTAGGGAAGAAAATTTGGGGATTTACCTGAAAAAGGTGATAGTAGAAAATGTGAAGATGAGAATTGAAAGAAAGGAAACCCAAGCTAACCTGGGCATTTGGGTTGGATGGTGTTTGGGCACAGACAGCTAAAAATCCAGAACATTGTCTCAAGAGGAAAAAGAGAATCTCCTCAGAGCATTGTCCCTAAAGCTTCAGGGTTAAGCTGGGGTCAGTGAAACTTTATGGAGGATAGAATAAGTACTGCCAACTCCCAGAGTGTTAGAAAATTAACATTAAAAAGTGATTAGAGGAGTTTTCTTGAATCTTTGTAAGAACCATTTGGTCATTTAGTGGGAGGACAAACAAGGAGCTGAGGAAAAAATAGGTGATGAAGAAAAGGAGACAGGGCTTATAGACCCAACTCTTTAAGAAACCTGGCAATAGGGGCGCCTGGGTGGCTCAGTTGGTTAAGCGACTTCCTTCGGCTCAGGTCATGATTCCGGAGACCCAGGATTGAGTCCCACATCGGGCTCCCTGCTTGGTGGGAAGCCTGCTTCTCCCTCTCTAACTCCCCCTGCTTGTGTTCCCTCTCTGGCTGTGTTTCTCTCTGTCAAATAAATAAAATCTTTAAAAAAAAAAAAAAAAAGAAAAGAAAGAAAGAAACCTGGCAACAAAAGTATGGTGAGAACTATGGCAATAACTAAAGGGTGTTATAGAATAGAACAAAGGATTATTTTCTCTTTCCATGTACCTTAAGAAAATCTCTTTTCTGAAGGGCAGATGTACCAGATTCATATTTTAAAGGAAACAACCAGAGTTCTATAGCATGTGGCCATTTGTAGATAGTTATAGCAAAAGTTGATTGTCTAGATAATTTGGTTTGGGCCCTTTCATGACTCAGTAAATGTCCATTTTTGTGGCTTTCTGAAAGGGACATTCACCACCATGGCACAGTCAGCAAATAACAATGAATGCTTTATTCTCTGTTGCCATCACGGTCATCAACGTTGACCACTCCTGCCCAGTGGATGTCAGTTCTGCTGCAGAAAAAAAATGAGAAGTTGGAAAGGAAATCTATACTTCAGTCCCACACAGAGATCTAAAGGGCTGGATCTAGGCTTATGCTCTTTTCAGAATTTGGATTAGAAAATAGGCAGAGATGGAATCTGGGAGAACAGTGCCTCTGGCATTATGACTCACTATTTGAGGATTTCATTAGGAGGGGAAGTAACATGTCCTTCAGTCAGTCATCAGGAAATCACGACTGCCTGCTTATTCCACCAAATCCTGCAGAATTTAGCTGAAGAGAGTGAGTCTGGGGGTGGAAACTTTGACACTGTAACGATTTCCTTACCTAAATCCAATCTTTTCTATTTCAAGTTGGGAAGACACATATTTTTAGATGGATTGATAGACATACACACATACAGAGTGTATCTATATTATCTTTTCATAAACATTTACCTGTCAATGTCTGTAACTTAGGGTGCCTTTAAATAAAATTTCAATGAATTAACCTAAAATAAAATGCTCTCTATACGAGTTCCCAAAAGAAGATGAACTCTAAGAAAGACCACTTAAATTCATTCCAGAGAAAATGGGGACTAAATGAGAATATCAGGTAGAGTTAGAGGGTTATTTTAATGAACTGATTTCTATATAATACAAAGGAAGATTAGAGCTCATAGGGGTTGTGCATTTTAAAATAAATCACTACATGGAAGCAGAGGAAATATTATGAAGAATTTTGCTCTGATGCCTGCTTAACACTTTCCTCCCTTTATAGAATTCAAAAGTTC
This sequence comes from Spilogale gracilis, assembly GCA_004023965.1. NCBI lineage: Eukaryota > Metazoa > Chordata > Mammalia > Carnivora > Mephitidae > Spilogale > Spilogale gracilis. The sequence goes on along the minus strand of PITA01000135.1, from coordinate 180,745 downwards.
AGAAGGAAAGCACAATTAGGCAGTCCTTTTACTCATTCAGCAAAAAAAAAAAAAAAAAAAAAAAAGCTTTGAGGGCCTCCTGTGAGCCAGGCACAAAGTTAGCCTCTAGGAGAAGATGGTGAACAAAAAGAGAACTTTCTCACTAGTGCAACTGAGAGGCTAGAGGGGATAGAAGAACAGTCACCAAATCATGGCACTGATGAATGTATAATTATAAACTGAGATAAGTGCTTTAAAATAAAAGATGAAGTCCTATAAAAAATAAAGAACAAAGAGGCCAGGTGGGGGTGCAGAAAGGGCTCTTTGAGCTGAGATTTAACGAGCAAAGTTAAGTTAAAGCTAACGGAGAAAAGGGGGGGGGCACTCAAGACCCCAGGAAGAGCATACCGAAAGGAGGACCCCACCCCCACGCTCAACCTCCACAGGAGCCTAGCCCAAGCAGCTCCTAGTTAAGGATTTGGTCTTTATTTCAAGAACAGTGGGACGCCATTCAGGGATTTTCAGGAGCTTGGTGACATGATCAGATTTGTGTTTTGAAAAGAGCCCTCTGGCTGCGGTGTTGAAAACAAATTGGAAAGACATTGTCTCAAAGCCATTGTTTCACTGAGTAAATGCTAAGGCCTGCAGCTGTCACAATCACTTACCTGTGGTCAGCTGACCGCATGAATATTTTCCTGCACCCCTGTGGACATTTGGAAGCTATTTTAGATGGAAGATTAGGAATTTCTTGATCCTGGATTATTTTATGATTATGTCAACATTTGGAAGAGAGACGCAATGCTTTTCTGTCTGTTCAGAATTTCGACTGGCATAACTATCATAGCCATTCTTGTCCGTGATAGTACGAACGGGCCAGCAAACAAACTTCTGCATTTCGCAGTCAGGGGCAACATCACATCACCCTCTCTTCCTTCCACCTCTGTCGCTATACATACTCCCCATCTTTGCAGTTTCCCTCCTGTGCTTTGACTCCCCCCCACATGTCAAGGACTCACGTTGGACTCCTCTTGTCTCTGACTTCCCTGGTTTCTCATCTTACCTAGACTGCCCATTCAGTTCTTTCAATAGGACACCTGAGTGCACAGGGCAGGGAGAGCAATGGCAAGAGCAGGGCAGAGCCTTGAATACTAGGCAGAATCCCGTCAACCCGACCAGTTTGTCACTTTGTCTTCGAAAGGGCTGACTGCAAAGGCCCATTTATCAAATTTTAACTAACGGGGAAACCACGAGTGAGAAATTGCCCTCATCAGAACCCCACATCACCCTCTGCTGCCTTGGGTGTAGTCCTAAAGCCTGAGGCAGTCTCAGCTGAAGTACATGGAGGGAAGGTGGGATAGGGAGCCAGGTGAGTCCTGATGACCCCATCCTGCCCTTCACCACACCTGCTGCAAAATGCTGCTGGAGAGCTGATATGCGGGAGTCCACCCAAAGCTACACTCTGCCAGGGGTAAAACTTTTTGGCATTCCAGTCAGGTGTCCAATGCTTGGTGTCACTAACATGGCTTTAATTGTTATGTCTCCTTTACGAGGAATCTAAGCAGATTGCTCTCTTGACTTTCACTAACTTAAGCTAATTGCCGCCTCTGCCACCACACAGAAAGCTGCTCCTTCTCTGAGAAAATGGCCCATTAATACTTTAAGTGTGGCATTGTGCTTCCTCCATCTTCTCTAGGCTGAGGCTCCCTGCAGGGGTGCTTCTCTGTGAGGTTCCCAAGGACCAGTGGTCCTAGCTGCACTTCCTTGGATTTGCTAAGAGTGTAAGAAATATCATTCTGAAGACGTTTGTAATTGACTGATTAAACAAGCTTGCCTCAATTAAGTTTATTCTTGTACCCATTCTTCTCAAACCAGTTCTATTCCATCAGGGTACAAAATCTGAAACAGACAACATAGCTTTCCTACTTTAGGAAATAATATTAGTTTCTTTGTTTGGGCACCACAAATCTAAGAGCTCTCTAACTTCAGTCCAATTTATCCCAGTTTAGTTAAAATTCCAAATACATGTCCAGAAGTTTATCCCAAGCTCCTACACAGATCTAACTCAGACTTTGAAGCATGGAGATGAGGGACAGAGTATGATTGTTTCCTTTTCTGTATCATAGCTTTTCCTCCTTCATCCAAAAGCTGCTGTTTCTAGCCACTCCAGGGTTAAACTGTGGGAGAAAAGACTAGGGGAAATAGGTTGGTGCAGTTAAGTCTGTTGATAACCTCCAGGCATAGTAGATATGCAAAGCTTATTCTTTCTCGTGTGTGCTACTTTCACATGTTCCTCTGAGGTGCCCCGCTGGTGACATCTAAACTTTTGAAAATTGTGGTCCACAAATGATGATGTTATTATCACCCAGGAACTTGTTAGAAATAACATTTTGGGGCCCTTCCATCTTAAGGAATCAGAAGTTCTGGGACCATGGCCCAGAACTGGTTTTAAAAAGCCTTCTGGGTGATTCTAATGCAGGCTAAGGTTTGAGAAAGTGGTTCCTCTCCTCTGGCTGGCCACTTACAAGCTCAGTCATGCCCTAGGTTTCTGGAACATTGTACCTCCAGTTCTGTGTTTTTCTGCTGAGGTGAGCCCACAAATCTCCTGTAACCTGGGATACTACACTTTCTGTACAACTAGCAAACAATAGAGTTCCCTCCCAAAGTTATCTTTTCATTGCTGTACTCCTCAGAGGTCCCGACACCTAGATTGTCCATCTTAGACTCATGGGGAAATGAGGATGTGAGTGTCTATGTGCACCAAGCTTTGGGAGATATGTGTGAATCTCTCTAGGAGTTCTCTTGAAGCTTCCCGCTCTTGGCTTAAAGAGATTATGCTCCTCTTTTATTTTCTATTGAGGTAGGTGGTGGGCTCATGTTGACCAAACAGGACTTAGGGTCTCTTAGCATATTCCACAGAGGTGATCTAGCACACCCCTTTGGGATATGGGAGAACTTGATGCCTCTTCTGTTATTCATGTCTTTGAGACTTGTTGCAAAAATCCAAGAGAAGAGAAGAGTTATATTTAATATCATTTGGACATGGCAACCCAAACTCAATCCAGTAGGATGGCTGTGCTTTATTCTGCCTGCTACTTTTAGTAATGCAGTCCAAGTTCTCATTGGCTACATCACATCAGTGATATATAAGGGATAGTCAATTCCCTTAAATCATTTAACTTATGCTCCTGTTAAGTCATGTCTCCCCAAATTTATTCTAAGCTAGGTCTTCGTGTCAGTTTTAAAATAGATTTATGCTCCTCTTCTACATTTACCATGGTTATGTGCCTCTCCTCTCTTTTCATATTCATATATTGCTAAGCTCATGGAACTTTCCAGACGTTGCCTTGCCTCACATTCAAGTTTTCTCTCCAACTACACTATATACTTTCAGGTGACAGAATCACTGTGTCTGATGGTCAGAATTAAGAAGAGATTATGAATTTCTTGGTCAATTCCTCTATATATGAGAGATGAACTTATCAACAAAGCAAATGAAGAATTTATCATATGTTTTGCTGTCATTGCATTAAATATCCCATAGATGCCCATTAAGCATATGTGCTATTCATCCTTCCTGGCTGGGCACTCACTGCTGCTTGATAATTGATTTCTTACCTGTCTTTTATTGTTTTCCCATGGAGCTTACACCAGATCTTTACCCCTTAAAATCTATTCCCAACACCCCCCACCAACAGAGGACTCACCATTCATTTAACTAAAAGTATTAATGTCAGACAATGTGAGTTCCCTCAATTTCCCTCCTCTTGACCTTAAAATCTCTCCATATTGATTCTTTTACTCTCATTTTGTTGTTACCTCAAAAGACGTCCCTCTTATGCTTGCCAAGATCATGTCTTCATCTTTGTCACATTTTCTTGGTGGCTTTGCGACTTATATTTCTTTTGAGTATTTAAAGTATCTCTCTCTACTAGTCCTATCATATTAACCAAAAAAGTTTAAATCTCACATCCTACCAACCAACAAGAAAACAGCTCTTGACCCTCAAGTCACCACCGTATCACCTTCCTTTGCTTCATTCCTATCTAGTCTTTTTTCTCCATTCTCCTGATAACTTTCCACTCAAAGTTAGTCAGTGATATCCTAATCTTAAATCCGAGGCCTTTTCTTATTTTTCACTTTCTTGGAACCATAGCCTTTTCATATTACACTTTATATTCCTGACTGTCTCCTGGGCACATGATAAGTCCTCAATATATATCAGTCCTGTTATCATAATAGCATCAACTTCAAAATTGTTCTCCCTACTGATAATCTCTCTACTCATCATGTGTTCTATTGCCAGAATTATTTTCCTGAAGGAAACTGAACTTTGCTTAAATATCTTAAATAATTTAGCTCCGGTATCTATTTCTAGACTTACTGTCAAATGTTTCTTGACATACCATCCAAAGTGGATGACACAACTTAGGACCATTTCCTCTTTTCCTAAGAAAATATTTCATTCTTCAAGTTTTTGCTTATACTGCTTTTTCACTTTGAACGTCTCTTCCTTCCAAGTTCTTTATGTCATAGTACTACTTATTCTTTAAGATCCATAACAAATGCTACCTCTGTAAAACCTTACTTGGTTCCTTTACATGATAATTTCTTTTCCCTCTAAATTTCCAGTTGACTGGCATCCCTCATGTTATGCATTCAGATACACTCAAATGCAAATAATTACTAAATTTAGAGAGCATAATATCTTTCCAAATGACTACATCTTTTCTACATGGGGAAAACAATACAAAGCACCCCACTTTTCTTGTCTTGCATTAATTTAGACAAAACACCATCTGAGAACTGGGAAAACCATTATTTTCTTCAATGTTTTGCCTGTAATTTGTAAAACAACAGAAAATATTCCTGTGGATACATTTAAAAATTTTCCCCAGATGCCATAATTTCAGTACTGTATGGCAATGTCTTCATGACACCCACTGAACATCCAGATGCTGAAAGAGTCTAGAGGACCGGAAAAAAAATGATTAGCAATTTTGGAAATAGGCTGTATGTGGAAGTAATTTATATATGAAGGAGGAGGGAGAGGAGGACAAAGAAAAGGAGGAGGGGAAATTATCTGACTCAGAAAAGAAAAGGTAAGGGCAGGAAATGTTAGCAATTAGTTTCTGAGTTTCTGAAAAAACTATTATATGAGTGACAGTGAGCAGCTGTTTCATGTTCCTACTCAGAAGAGAACAAATGCTTTGGGCTATTGCAACAGAGATTACAAAGAGACATTAGGAAAATTCTCCAAAACGCTAAAGTTGGGAAAATTGTGGAGTATGATAGCATGTTGTCAAGGAAAGGAAGATGAGACATTTTTCCATGGCTGGGAAAGAAAGATACTGGAGATACAGCTCATTTAGGGTGTTTTTCAATTCGGTCATACATATGGAGAAAGAAATAATTCTACCTCACAGTATATGAAAATCTCTTTCATAAAATTTGTTAGGAATCTAATCTATCTTCAAGGAAGGAAGATAAGTTCTAGGGTGATGACATTGTGGGTAGATGTACCATCTTCATGATGATATTCTGGTTACTTCTCCTAGATCACCCACTTCCTAACTTTGTGACCCAGGAAAAGTTATTCAACTGCTCTAAGAATCCATTTTCTCATCTGTAAAATGGGGATAACAGTTGTGCCTCCTTCACAGAGATATGACTACTCACTGAAATGACATTCAATAAATGTTAATTTTTATTATTTTATTAGATATGTAGAACCTTTTAGATACTATGTTAAGCATATTCCCAATCATCTCCTTTACAGAGCTATCATCCAAGCCTGTATAAGATAGGATGATATGATGACTTTTCACTAGAGTTCTGTTCTTTAATTAAAAATGAAAGCCCTAGGTATCAAAGACCAGCCTGCTGAGTTTCCATACCTTTCCCAACCACGAGACATTTCCCTGATGTCTGCAGCACGTCTTTGACGTGTGGGACAGAAGACCAATTTGCCTCCACCCCCACGTGGCTCCACCTGTCACCATTATTATGTGATCTTTATAAAATTAAGCAGAGAATGTACCAACTTTTTTTCATTATGCTTTCAACCAAAGTCATTAAGCTTACAAATATGGTGTCTGCTTAATAAAATGAATGGATATAGGAAAAAATTCCTGTATTTAATTTCACATCTTCAAAAATAGTATTTATACCAACTAATGTATTCATGTCAATTTGAGCTATAATGTATTTCACATCACCTGATGAACTTGTGATGTAGGGTCTATTTGTAGCCAGTGGTTAATAAACAAAGTATTTTTTCCTCTCGGTCATTGCTTCTGTCTTCCTCTACCATTTACCTTCAGATAAAGTCATTTTCTCAAGGATGCCAGTATGTGAATCCTTTATCTCTTCTTTGTTGATATCAGGTGAAGACATCAACATTCCAATCATGGCAGTAGTTATTGTATATCAATATAGACACCCGGGAAGATTTCAATTCCCTACTTGAGAATCAGTTAAAAAGCGCATAATGCTACCTATGTGGTTGCATTAGAATGTGTGTGTGTGTGTGTGTGTGTGTGTGTGTGTGTATACATACATGTTACCTTTTTTAAGGAAAGTTTGTATTCTCAGGAATAAGGAGAATGAGGCATATGTTCCATTATTAGCAAAACAAAGATTTCAGTGCAAAGTGTTATACGTAGCTTAATATGAAAATATATTAATGACTATCTCTATGCTAATAGTGAAATTAAAAAATCCAAATTGTAGGACTGATATTTATATGGCTGAATCAGAAAGAGACATCATAATTGGAATTTCAGCAACATGTTTGGGTGATAGAAATCAATGAGGCATGACAAGCTTTACTTTGAGTTATATACATAAAGATAGCTGAGGACTGGGATGAGACATACATGATGTATAAAGGAATCCTTCAACACTATGAAAATAGTTTACCACTGTGAAGAGAAAAGAGGAAGGTTAAATTACTTTGGCTCTAAAACCCCATGTAATGCAAAAACCAACTGAACCAACTTTGTTTTCTGGATATCTTCAGAAATGCATGATTGCCAATTGGAGGAGCTTTCAGGGTATGCTTTATACTTTGTTACAGAAACAGCAGCCATAATGATAAATGTTTTAAATTATCCTAGGATGGACAAAGGAAATACTATTGCATAGATTTAGTAAAGCATTCTTCTATAGAAGATGCCTAAAATGTCAGTCTTTGGAATAGGAAATGGAGTTTGAGCCCTAGCACCACCACTTACTCTGCTAGACCTTAAGACAGTCCTTCATCTCCCTGAGCTTAGGTTCCTTGCCTTTAAAGTGAACACAATAACAGGGATGACTACATGGGGCTGATGTGAGGTTTAAATGAGATATGACTAAAGCCCTCAGCACAGGTTTGGTGACACAGAGTAAAGGGCTCAATAAATGTCAGCTGTGGTATCGTAATGATAAAGGTGAAAATGATGAAAAAGGGGAGGAGAAAGAGAATGAATTAGAAAATCAGCAAGACCCAAATCTATATCCTTTTAAAAGAGACTCCTGAGACAGGCACCTGGGTGGCTCACTGGTTAAGCAACTGACTCTTGGTTTTGGCTCAGGTCATGATCTCAGGGCTCATGATCTCATGGGTCGTGAGACTGAGCCCTGTGCTCAGTGAGGAGTCTGCTTGAGATTCTCACCCTCTGCTCCACCCCCTGCACTGCACTCTCTCACTCTCTTTCTTTTTTTTTTTTTTTTTTAAAGATTTTATTTATTTGACAGAGAGAAACACAGCCAGAGAGGGAACACAAGCAGGAGGAGTGAGAGAGGGAGAAGCAGGCTTCCTGCCGAGCAGGCAGCCCGATGTGGGACTCCATCCCGGGTCTCCGGGATCATGACCTGAGCCGAAGGCAGTGGCTTAACCAACTGAGCCACTCAGGCACCGCCTCACTCTCTTTCTCTAAAATAAATAAATAAATCTTTAAAGAGGGGGAGAGAGAGAGAGACTCCTGAGAAACAATGGTTAAAAAAAAAAAAAAAAAGGAAAATCCTCTTTTTCGAAGGGTGAAATATAATGCAGCATTTAGGTGGATTCCTTTACCTGTCCTTGTAGAAAAATAGTCACCGTAAAATGGGGCCATCATTTTGTCAGAATGGAAAGAGGAATTTTTTTTTTTACCTATAACTAAGAACAAATCTTAAATATAGTATTTCAAAACTCTTGTCCTTTGGCTAAAATCCTATATAGCTAAGAGTTTATTAAAGTGGAGATGGAGTGTGGTGCATCAAAAGTTAAGGCTCAATGAACAACCTTTCTTGAAATTGACAAGCCGACCCTAAAATTTATATGGAAATGCAAAAGACTGAATATTCAGAGCGATCGTGAAAAAGAAGAACAAAAGGATTTACACGACCTGATTTCAATATTCTTGGAGTCTGCAGTCATCAAGACAGTGTGATCCCGGCATAAAGATTAACAGAATAATGGAACAGGATGGAGGGCACTGTGATAGACTCCCACTTAGTGGTCATTAGGTCTTCAACAAGATGGCATGGTCATCCAGTAGGAAAAGAGCATTCTTATCAATAAATGGTATAATAAATAAAAGGAAATAAATATTAATAAATTGGACAACCATATGGAGAAATGGTGAACTTGTCCCCTCCTTCACATTATACACATAAATTCAAGATGGATACTAGTCCTAAACATAAAAGCTAACACTATAAAATTTTAGAAGATAAATTTTGAAAGATAGGAGAATATCCTCATGATTTTGGAGGCAGGTTAATTTTTCCTTAAGACAGGACCAAAAAACCCATTAACCATGAAAGAAAAAAATTGCTAACGTCGATTTCATCAAATGAAAAGATCCTCTCAACAGAAAACGCTGCTAAGAAAATGAACAGGCAAACTGAAGACTGGAAGAAAATATTTGCGAAGCATATACCTAGTGAAAGACCAGTATCCAAGAAGAACTTCTACAACTCAGTAACATAACATCAGATAACTCAAGAAGGAGGTGTTTGAAGACACTTTCCAAAAGAAGATACAGGAATGGCCAAAAGTACATGAAAAAATACTTTATATCATCAGACATTAGAGAAATGCAACTTAAAACTACAATGAAATGTCATTACATATTCACAAGGAATGCTAAAATTAAAAAGACAAACACCACCGAAAGTTGATAAAGATGTAATCAGAACTCTCATGTGGTATTGCTCAGAGGAAAAAAAAAATGATACAATCTAGAGTAGGTACAAGCTACTTTATGTTTATAAAATTCTACTCCTAGGTATTTACTCAAAGAAATTGAAGCATGTGTCCACAAAACACCTATGATAATATTCATAGATTTATTCATAATAGTTTAAAAACTGCAAGTAGGTCATCAACTGAATAATGAGGAGAAGAACTCTGTTCTTTTTGTACAATGGAATACTACTTAGCAATAAAAAGGGAGAAAACTAAGGTGTGCCCGGGTAGCTCAGTCATCTTAGCATCGCACTCTTGATTTTAGCTTATGTCATGCTCTCAGGGTCATGAGATTGAGTTCCACATTGGGCTCCATACTGGGTATGGAGCCTGCTTAGTGTTCTCTCTCTCTCTTCTTCTGCCCCTCCAACATTCAGTCTATCTGAGGGAAAAAAAAAAATGTAGGGGAGAAGTATATTGAATGAATCCCAAAATCAATGCTGAGAGAAATAATCCTTACACAAAGATTCCACTTACAGAAATTTTAGAAAATGCAAAACTTATATATGGTGGAAAATGTCAGTAAGTGAGAGCCGAGATACACAACAATATACTGGGAATGGGCATTTGGTGACTTTCTTCATCACTGGTAATATTCTATATGGGATAGGGGTTTGGGTTAAACAAGTACATACATTTTTCAGAGAATGTTTATGTAAGAGTTGTGCACTTCATTATGTGTAAATTTTGCCTCAAATAAAGTTCCTGTAAACAAATACTGAAACTCAGCTAATGATATGCATGCTGAAATGTTGGAGGGGGGGAAGTATACTGATGTTCGAATTGGCTTTATAATACATCAACAAATAAGATGGATTGACAGACACATTGGGGGATGGATAGATGGACTGTTATGTAGTAACATAGTAAAATGTTAATGGCATAATCGAAGTAGAGGGCATGGAACTGTTCATTGTAAAATTCTTTTAACTTTCTTGTAAGTTTGAATATTTTCTTAATAAAATGTGTGGGAAAAATAGTTAAGGCTGAATAGGTAGCTCAGATCCAGATGAGTGAGTTTGGTCCTTCTCCTGTTGAATATAAAATATGAAGCCATGAAGGTTCTAAGCAAGGCAGTGCTATAATCACATTGACATTTTAGAGAGAGCTCTCTGCCTGAAGTGAGTAGGGTGAATTATAGGCATAGGAGTAAGAAATAATTTCAGGCTAGGAAACCAGTTAGGAAACTATTCCAGTATCTTTGTGAGAGATTTAGCAGGATAAGTTCTATAAAATGACAGTAGGTAACAGTTCGATATTGGGGGGGAGGGGAAGGAAGGAGTTCACGATGGCTCCCAGATTCCTGGTATTGTTCACAGAGTGAATGTCAGTGACAGCCTCTGAGAGAAAACAGAGACAGAACAAATGAGGAGCTAGGTTCAGGGGCTAAGAAAAGATGTTTCATTCCATATTAGACCTGTTGACTTTGAGGTTCACTGTGGTTTTCTGAGGTGAAGATGTCCAAGTGGTTTTATATGGCTCTAGAGCTTCCAGAAGATGTCTAGCTTGGAGATAGGAACTTTAACATCATCGACTAAATGATGGTAGTTGAAGTCATGCCGGTGAATGAGACTATCCAGGGAGAGAACATAAATGAGAGAGCCCTGAGGTTACCAACACTTTAGGGGTTGGCTGAAGAAGAAGATAAAGCAAATGAGGCCAAGAAGGAAAAATGTAGAGAATTATCTGTGGTTCTCAAAAGTACAAATGACAAAATTCATATAGAGGAGGGTACAGATAACTCTGTTATAGCTTTTGGGGTAGGATGGAGGCAAGTCAGGGAAGTTTTCACTAAGAAATGTCATTTGAACAGGGTAAAGGGTGAGTAGGAATTTTCCTTGCAAAAATGGAGATAAAGGCAAAAGGAACAACATGATATGCCAGAAGTTTCAAAGACTATTTGGGGGATTTCAGGCCATGTCTTTATGCCTCTCGTTTAGAAACTGAAATGTGGCATTTTCACCAAATAGGAAACTGTTGGAATTTAGCTGTGGGATTTGGGAGGATCAGCCTTTGTACTTCTCCCTGATTTAAACCAGTAGTTTTCAATTACAGTGCATCAGAAGCCCCTGATGTACTTGCTAAAAAACAGATTGCTGGGTCCTACTCCCTACGTGTCTGATACAGTATGAGTATGTCGACCTGATCATCTATATTTTTAGTAAGATCTCAGGTAATGTAGATGCTGCTGGGCCCATGCCCACACTCAGAGCCACTGAGGACTGCAGGGAAGAAGAGGCGCCACACAATTGTCCCGAATCAGCTTCTGAGGGCAGAACTTTGCCGTCAGAAGGGACTAATTATATCAGGATATAATCAGGATAGTTCCCCCCACATAGTCTTCACATCCTTCTCAGGGTTTTGTTTGCTTTTTTGCTTGTTTTTGCTTTTGTGTGTTTGTTTTAGACAAATCCTTCTTATCTAATCTTCAATGTATAGGAATTTGGGAAATTTTTGAAGCTGAGGTCTCTTCAACAAAATAGACTCATGCTCACACGGAGTCCCAGGGCCTCCTCTGTCCACACGCCCTGGTGACACATATAAGAGGAAATGACTGGCATGCATTTCTCCCCAGTCCCTGACTGCTCCGGCTGGAAGAGATTAGCAGACTGCACCCACCTGATAACAATATTTGTTGGGGGTTTTGTCCATTTTAAAATACACTGATATCAATTCATCATTTTACCTTCCTGATAAGCCAGCACTGTTATTACTGGTGGGTTTAAAAAAAAAAATGCCAAAAAACCAAACAAGCACAAAGAGATGATGATGTGACAAAATCTCTACAATAGTTCGTAGTCTAGTGGTGACCCCATTGACACCACAAGCCTCTCCTAGAAAATGGTGACAGTTTTTAATTTCAAATTTATCTCTTCCACAGGTCTGCAACGTATCAGTGGCACCATCTAATGCAAATATTCCAGAGTTAATGCGGAATTGTATCTGGTCGCAGGGCCATGGTGGCAGACTGATGGATTTCAGCTGCACGCCACCTGTGGGCTGGAGAAGTAGTACAGGGGGACACAGGATTTCAGAGCAGCCATAAAGAAGTTCTTTTGTGTAACCTCTAATTCCACTTGCAACAGCATCATGACTACTTCTGTATTCTAAATGGAAATATCTTTAGTTTGGCTTTAGCAGAAGCACGAAAGCTCACTCCCCAAAATACTTCTGCCATTTTAATATCTGTAAAACTGTCTGTAGATGATACATATATTACCATAGACTAATAAAAGCCAACTGACAAAAAAATGAACATTTTGAGTCATGTTAAGATCAAGGGACACTCATCTAGCCTCTTATTCAATACTCACGAGTACTTCATGTCAGGCACTGTGCGAAGCACTGCAAATGTTGAGATTAATTAATAAGCCACAGTCTGGGCACCTGGGTGTCTCAGTGGTTAAGCCTCTGCCTTCAGCCCAGGTCATGATCCCGGAGTCCCCGGATCGAGCCCCACATCGAGCTGCCTGCTTGTCGGGGAGCTTGCTTCTCCCTCTCTCACTCCTGCGGCTTGTGTTCCCTCTCTGGTTGTGTTTCTCTGTCAAATGAATAAGATCTTAAATAAATAAATAAATAAATAAATAAATAAATAAATGGATGAATGAATGAATAAATAAATAAATCCACAGTCCCTCTCTTCAAGGAGTTTATAATTTATTCCCACTGGTTAAAAACAAAAAATACTCAAGATTAAGAACCACTAGGCAAAATGAAACTAAGAGAAGCCTTTCAATCGTGACTGAGAGTCTACAATTCTACAATTTTTGGCATGGTCAGCAGCAGCAGCAACCCCATGGACAAATTTAGTACAGACAAGAAACAAAAACAAAAACACACACATAAAAAACACTCAGCAGCCTAGAATCAGCCTTGAGGTTGTATAAACATGTTGAGTTAAAGGCACTGAAGGTCACTACCCTTTTGAAAAGTAAAGTGTAAGGGCAAGAAAGAGCAATCCCCGTGTGATAAAGTAGAGAAATGATTTCTTCAGGAAAAAACAAAACAAAACAAAGAAACCTCAACCCAGAAATTCTATAAAATAAAATGAAGAAAATAAAAACCTCTAATTATAGTCATCGTAGCATTAAGTACTTATATTAAATTCAGATGGGATGGGACAGATAAGCAGATGGTACAAAAGATAGATTGTTGAGAACCTTTTTGAAAACCACATATTGTAGTTAAGAAGCTGGATGAAAGAGTATGTTGCTAAAGATAAACTTCACAAAGAATATGATACAAAGCTGAGAATTCAAGAGCTGAAGTTTCAACAAAAGAAGTTTAAGGTAAAACAAAAATTTCTCCTGCAATCATTTTTCGTAAAATGTTGATGGAGAATAAAGTCTTCCAGGAAGTCATTACATAGCACTTAAGACATGTAAGTATTTCAACTCTCCAAAGCCAGATGGTATTCATTGTGGGGTCCCGGGAGGACTCACATGTGAATGGTCAGAGCGTTGGTCAGGACATAAAATACAGTCTCAATGCTGTGTTCTTACCTAAACATTGGGCTCTGCAGGGAGGTATTTTGTTGTGTGGTTTTTTTTCCCTTGAATAAAGGTTTGAGAATTGGGTCCCATCATCTATTAGTGCAGAGGGATTATTTCTGGAAATTACAAAGGTGTTTTGTCCTCAGGAAATGAAGAAACTTAAAAACTCTGAGCCTCTTGAATTCTAAAACACTTGCTTCAAAGACTAATGGAACCAATATGCAGTTACAATCTTGATATATTCTGAAGCAAAAAAGTGAAATCAATATTTAATTTAAATTCTTTCTGGGGAAGTTCAACAAAATGGGAAAATATAATGAATCCAACATTACTTTCTAAAAGTGACTTATAGAGGCACCTTGGGTGGCTCAGTTGGTTAAGTGACTGCCTTTGGCTCCGGTCATGATCTCGGAGTTCCAGGATCCAGCCCTGCATCGGGCTCCCTGCTTGGCGGGAAGCCTGCTTCTCCCTCTCTCACTCCCCCTGCTTGTGTTTCTTCTCTGGCTGTGTTTCTCTCTGTCAAATAAATAAATAAAATCTTTAAAAAAATAAATAAAATAAAAGTGACATATTTTTCTGCTTTCCCCCCAAATTTTCTATTATGAATATGTGTTATTCCTATAATTGGGAAAGATGATTGGAACAAATTACTATGATATGCAGATATAAAAACTTTAAAAAAAATTATCTTTAAGAGTATAATTAATTGTGGTGGCTTAACTCAAAAAGATTTAGGATAGTCAAGCATAATAAGAGTTAAGGCAACCTCTCTGGATTAAGATTCCAAATAGAGACTGTAAGATGGATGGTCCAATACATGGTATGAAATTGAACAGTCCAGCATTATTTTATACTAGAATAGAGACAAATTATTAGAGCCTTTATTGAGCTATTCAAGCCCTAAATGAATTCTGAGCAACTCCGCATTTTAACCTGTGGTAAGGAGGAAAAGAGATATTATGAAATTAATAACCAAAAAAAAATTAGTAAAAATGTAAACTACTTTTCACTTTGCATAGAGCTTAAAGATAGAATATGGTATCAAAGATTACAGTATAAAAATCATGGAGGTATATATTTTATAACCATTAATTATATTTTTCTCCACAAGTATAAAAATTATTTTATCAATCTCATATACGTAACCCAAAGCTATCAAAAGCAAGGGGATATTAGCTGATTACCTACAACGAGAGTCCATTTATTTCCCTTTTTGAACAATATCACATATACCCATTGGTTATTGTATTATGGGGCCAATGGCCAATTTATTTTGGTATCATTAGATATTACCTAAGAATGAAACAGGACACCTACCTGGTCTGGAGACCATATATTTGATCGAACATTTATGGGAGATCCTTATTTTTCTTGCAAGATTTTTCTTTAAAAAGAAACTCCTAGTCCTTGGTTGGGAACACCAGTATACTTTCTAGGGAAATGAAAGCTCTGTGTAAAATAACCTCTCTTAAGCACGAGATAACATCTGTCTCCAGGTCAAAGAGATGATATACAGTGTTGCAGGATACTGGTTCCTTTTTGTTCCCATTGGATTAAGTCAGACAGACATTTGGCTTCAAGTGACCGTCTGCACCTATCTTATAACCCAACATTTACCCATAGTCTAGTGTCCGTCAAAAGTCTGGAGGGCAGAAGCTCTTTCTATGTAACAACAATGCTTCATTTTTAACTGATAGCTGACAGCCTGCTTAAGAGCTATTAGCACATTGCAAACTTGCAACAATTAACCTTGGGGAGGGTGGGGAATTTTAACAATTGTGATTAATGTCTTTGCCAGGGTCAAGGACTACTGTTGTGCTCATATCGTTAGTTAGTACATAAATATTCTATTAATTTACTGATCATGTATGAATTTGAGACAGTGTACATATTTAAAATTTATAGAAGTTGATTCTATAAAAAACACTATCCTATGACAGGTTTAATAGAATTAAAATGTCTAAACAGCCCCGCCAATACAATTCTTCCTTTACATATCTGACTTCTGAAAAACACACATTCTCTTTGTAGTGTTCAAGCAAGTAGCCTTGAGCTGGAAGCAAGAGTGAAGGTCAAATAAGAAAGGAAATCTCAAATCAGATACATTTCATTTTGCACCAAGAATTTTCCATCACATTTACCTCTATCAAAAATCATCCTACCTTTACCGTTTACTTTTTACCTGGAGTAAAAATTAGAGTTTACAGATTGTAAATAGAGGGGGGAAAGATAATTTAGCACACTGTTTTATCACTGTCAACTCAGTGGTTTTCATAACTGAATCCCACGTATTTTGAGAATGTCATTACTGCATTGCAGTGTTTATAGAGCAGAGTAGAGCCAAGCCCACTGCCACCAAAGGTCAGAGAGAGAAACCAGGTGATCCAGTGAAGGACAGAATGTGACCCATTCATAATTAAACCTGCTAAAAAAGATCAGTTGAGTTAGGACAGCCTCCAGAGGGAAGAAAGATGCACATTTAGAACACGGTCCCATTGCCTGCGCCTCTGTATCCGTCCACCTGCCCGGAATGGCAACGTTGGTAACTGCTCTTTAGGATCAGGTCATAAATGCTCTTTCTTCCGCGCAGTCAGTAAAGCCAGGACAAGATGAGCTTCCTAGGCAGTGATGCTAAGATGCACATCTGTTTATTCATCTGTACTTAGGGACAGAAAAAGGCAAGGGGAGTCTACTTTGGGTTTCAACATCTGTCACTATCCCGGTAGAAATTTCCAGCAGCTGAAGTCAATCAGTTTCTGGAAAGTGCTAAGCAACCATACCCAGTGTTCCCAACGACCATTACCTCTGAATGTGCATGACCAGGCATATTTCAACGTGCTCTGCCAGGCGGTGTTAGTAATGCGAGCAATATGCAGCTCACTTTACTTGCTGACTGGCTTAAAAAGAGAAAATTAAATACATTTCTCATAAGGATATTTTGTGGAATTTTTCCACATCATTAAATAAAATGTAGCCCTGGTTTAGAGGCATTTCCTGAGAGAAAACATTTCTTAACCTAAACTAACTGAACTATGGGAAACAGTCTGCCTGTATACACCATCATATTTTTTTCCTGATTACATGTAATGGCTCTCCTATCATCCTGCAAGCTTACCCATATCATTGAATTGTTTCATGGCCATCTGAAAAAATTGACTGCAAACTTTTTAAAGTGGTTCTCGGGAAATGGGCGGTTATTCAATTTTCTCCTCACAGTTACAAAAGACTGGATGGTATCAGAAATGACATTTCTGAAATAATTAAGAAAAATAACGACATGCTTTCTTCAGCTAGGTATGTACTTCCTTCACAGCTTCGACATAACAAGCTATAACATTGCTTCCTTATGGCTAGAATAAGGAAGATAAACTCAAATATGACAGAAAGTAGCAGGCGCTATAAATGAATACAGAGTCAAATGAAAGGCTTTCTTGTTTGCCATCAGGGTGCATATTTTCACCTTCTTCCCAAGGAAGGGGCTGCACGGCCCTGGGGATGCTTAAATCCATTCAGAGTTTGGTTTTGCAAGACCCGTTTAATTACTTCAGATCCCCCGGGGAAGTGAGCTGCCATCCCAACTTCCTAAATTTATGGTTCCTACATAGGGACCGAGGTGCTGTTCAGGATTTGCATTTCTTTTTTTATTTGCCATCGGAATAGCCACATGAGATGTTCTGATTTTTCAACAAGCTCTCTCAGCCTCTGTCTCAGTCAGAAATTTTCTATTAAAAAGAAAGGAAGAGAGAAAAAAGGATCCTTACAAGAAGATACCACACATCTTCTGTTTAATCCCAGGAGCCCTCGAGCCAATTTGAAAGTCAACATCAGACAGAGAGGTAATGCTTTTTTGTTTTGTTTCAATCTGAACTCTCACAGTTGTTCAAATTGAATCAAGAAGCCAGAGTTCCAAACTAAGTGGGGAGCTAAAATAAAACCGGGAGACATCCGCTTTACAAGGCTGTGTGGGAGAACTGCGGAGTACACCCTGAAAGAAACAGAAAGGAGGGGTAGGCTTCCATAAGAGGCTGCGGCCACACCACAATCCACAAAGCAATGTGTACGAAGAGGAGGTACATGTCTCTCGCAGCATGATCCACGTTGCTACAATGCGGCTGGTGAAATATTTCTACATGGGGGTTTTGGAAAGAACTCTGCAAGTGAGATGCCCTCAGAAATAAAAACAGTCTGGTTCCAAGAATTTGAGTGATTCTCATCCCCATCTGGCAACACACACACACACACACACACACACACACACACACACACAGTAAATGTACCATAGGGACAAGGGTGCTGTGTCTAAAGAGAAAAATAGAACAACTTTCTCTTTGGGATGCTGGATCAAATTCCCAGTCTCCTAACTAGGTTAGGACTTAGTCCCTGCTCTGGGCATTGCCTTGTGGCAGAGAATAACCTCCTGCTCCATTCCTATTCCCTGAAAAAATAAAACCTTCAAGAAGAAAGAATGTCCTATTGTTGGAGCAGAATTATTCCTCCAGTTTCTCAAAGAGGAGGTATTTTTGGCATCTGGGAAGAGATTGTGTCCAGAGGGGCTTCTTAGTTTTACAGCTGGGTCCACTCAAAGCCGTCCAACAAACCAGCATTACAGAGAGAAGCCCAGCCAAACACAAGCACTTCAATCACACTCAATTCACTTGGGTTTTGGTAAATGAAATAAAACCCCAAAGCTTGGCTTTTTATTTTTCTTAGGGCAAAGTCCATTTAGAATTGATATAATCGCTTGCTATGGTTACATATCCCACATTTATTTTTAAATAGCTCCACATCCCAAGGACTCCTGATTTCCATCTACATGGCAGGTAGGAAGGCTGTAGGAAAATAATTTTCAACACAGTCTACAATCTTACCAGGCTCAGGAAAAGCACATCTGGAGACACACACCTAGGGTGATAAGGAGCTGGGCTGCTCGGTGAAATATGCTTCATATTTTGTGTCCTGCAAAAAGGCCCCCAGCCAAAGGCAAAGCCGTGGGACGAAATCCATCCTGTCACCTGTTGGCCAAACTGAGCATCCTATCATGGGGTTACGACCCCCCGTTTCCTGCTCTGTGTAAATATGGCATCCATGTGTAAATTGTACACACAGGGCTGTGTCCGCAAACACCCGACAGGCTAATGTTGGCACTGACTGAGAACACTCAGTAGAGTCAGGATCTGCTGGAGGGGGTTTCTCTGCTGGGGGGGTGCTCAGGTGCCAGACTTCCCTCCGCCCCTGTCAGAAGCCCAAGTTGCAGACAAATTTTGGGATTCCAAACGAGCTCTCCCAGCTCTGTTTGCTCTATCTCCTGGCTAAATGGTACTTCGTGCTTCTTGTAAAGCAGTTTCACATGTGTTGCTTAGGCTAGCCACGTTTGACTCCTTCCCTCTCCTCCTGGTCTATTCCTTGCAACGAGGGACTGGGTCACAGTCATCTTTGAATCCTGAATCTTGCTAGTTAATGTTTCGTTGAATTGAGGATGGCAAACTGTGGCCTGCAGACCGGTCCGGCTGGTCATGTATCATTCGACCCAAGCGGAATTGAACAAATGGTGAATTCAGTTCAATGTTTTACATAGATATTTACATTTGTGAATGGAGAGATTGCAGACTAAAACTTGCATTTCTAGTTTCTTTGGAAAAATTGGGAGTGCTGGCAACATTTGGGCTCTCTTTCTCACATGGCAGCAGTCAGCCTGAACAGAAGAATTACTGCCCTTTTTTTTTTACTTGGTATGTTCTGTAGGTCATGAGCACAGTGTTCTATGCCTCCCTGTGGATTATCTGCTTTGCTCTTCTGGGCATATGATTTAATTGAACAGGAGCCCATTGTAAGAAATGATCCAGTGATCTCTCTTATATTCAATTACTGGATCCAGTGCTCTAGCACAGAGCCTGTCAATGGTTTTTCTTTCTTCTCATACCCAGCACAGATGACTTTCACATGTGGAACACAGTCTCCAGGGTGCTGTCAGGTTATCTAGCTGTAACAAGACTAGGAGATGGTTGCTATAGCCTGGAAAACTCTCTTCTTAGAAAAAGAAACCAAATCCTTTGCAAGCTTCAGAAAAACTATTATAGGCAACAAATTTCTTGTGACATCTCACAACCGAGCATGACACACCTGTGTGGAGTGAGAGTGTTCTGAGAATAGTTCCTGAGAGCTGAAAAGGGAAAACCATAAATAAGTTGGGAGAATTGTGTTTATAAAGCATGACAGAAAAGAAGCATCAACAAGACCTCCAAGTAAATAATTTTAGGTCAGGGTAAATACTAGGTTTACTAACTTCAATTCAATTTCCCACACATATACTTATGGCCAGGGCCAGCCCACCGCATGGGAGAAATTGGCAGCCACCTTCTTCTTGTGATTGGGCTGGTAAGGAATCTCTACAATCAGACTCATTTCTAGGATTTAGGTAAAGACAGGGTATCCTCTCTAGCATACTCTTGAAGACAGAGAAGGCTAGCGGACTCCTTCAGATGCTGTCCTAGACCTTGAATTAGAATTGGTGTCTTAGATTAGTAGTTTGTATCAAGAAAGTGGCAGGAATCTTGGGTATGTTTCAAGAAAGGTAGGGGAGGCCAGGAGCTCAGTGGCAGGAGGGAGGGAGAAGCAGGAGGTCTGAAGCAGAGTATGAAAGAGCCAGATGAAGGACTGACAGAGAGCCCTGGGCTTCTGGGAATGGATTTAGGGAAAGAGAGCCAACAGATGAGCTTTTGGGGAAGAAGAATGGAGTTGCAGAGAAATCCATGGGGGTTCATTATTCAGTCAATTCTCTACAAAGTTGGCTTTCTTAGTGATTCTGAAATCTGCCAGTGTTATACCAGTTCATTTAAAGCATGGTTGATGGATCGCATAAGAAGCCAGTCTTCGCCTGTGAAATAAATGGAAAGTCAGAGGCTAGTCCCTAATAGAGAGTGTGGTTTTTGTCTTGATCACCATTCCGTTTTTCAGGATTTTTAATAGGGTGACTGGCACTTTGCCTGAGAGCAATAGATTTTTAGGGTGAAATTTTGAAAGTGTGATGTTTCTAGGAATTAGATTGTTAGCAGGCACAGTAAACAGATCAAGTAGTTCATTTTTCTTTGTAGGCTGGATTATTTACAAGTCAACCTGAGCAATTTAGGAACCATCTATCGAGAGTTAACTATTTATTACTCTGCCAAGGTTTCTTCAGATTCAGAGTGGAAGATTCTTGAAAGAAAAAGAAGGGATTTCCAAGGCTTCTAAAAATGTGGTATAGGCTACCAGTTTTAGTCATAGCTCTTTAAAATATTTTTTACCACCTTTCAGAGGGATTTGAATTTCGGCTGTCTGAAGCTAATTACTGAGGTAAAGTTAAAAGTTTTTCTGTGCTCGGGGAAGACAAGGGGAATAAAAGCAGTGACCCACAAAACCGTGTCAGGCAAGTTTACTTTTCATGGTCATTGAATTAATGAAAGAACAAGCCAGCTCTGGTCCATCTCTGTCTTCGCATCACCCTGGGCCTCCCTGCCAAAGACAGAGACACTTGTCAGACCCAAACACCTTTTCCACCAGAGGAGAGCAGGCAAAACAGAATGTCCCTCGATTAGAAAAAAAGGTAGGGAGTTTCTAAATCTCACTTTCCACCCACTTGCTTAAAATGTAACAAGCGTGTTTCTGGGGTGGCCTCCAATAGACACAAGGATGAGAAGTCAAGAGGCAGAAGGCACAATGCCTGCCTTTCCCCCCTTTCTGTCGAAAAGGAGAGTGAGCAGAATGACTTGCAGGTGGCCCCCTCTGCAGCCGGAAGGAATGCAATGATTTTGGAAAAGAGCTCTATTCCCCCTCCCCCAATTGCAAAAAAGAATGAGAAGAAAAAACTAATAGTTGTAGCTAGAAAATATCCCCGAGAGAATGGCCTTTATCATATGCTTTTGAAGTCAGGGCTGAGAAGGAGATGAAGCCAGGCAGAGAACCAGCAGGGCTGGGTACTGTGGGCACCAGGACACGACTGATATCTGAGGGAGAAACTTTGCTGTAAAGTCATTTCAAACTTGATCAGTGATCAAGCAGAAATAATTTACATGAGCTTCTAAATGGTATATCCCTGTTTCATTTCCAAACAAGAATGCAAGAGATGTTTATAAAGATCCCAGTCTCTGTTTAGGGCTATCTAAATACATTCTGGTAATTAGCTTAACTTTGATCCAATGCAGTGCTTTTTCTTGGTAAAATAAATAAACCAGTGAAAAGTTCTGGAACTCTCCCTTTTGACATCTCTGTCCATTAATATCAATGGATATTGTTAAAATTGATGTTAGTTTGTAAAAATCTCAGGTCCAGTTGTCCTGTTGATACATGGTATTTAATATTTATTGCTATGAAATGAAATTTGAAAATGAAAGAAAAGTTTGAAATGAAAGACTAATTTATTACCACAATGCCTACTTTTTCCTTCATCAAACAAAACATAAAAGACTGTTCTATATAAGATGATCCACACTTTGGTAATATTCTTATCGAAAAATTTTATTTTCTATTGTTAGAAATGCTTAGTCACGTGGAACAGGCAATAAAGAGAGAAGACAGAGTTCATCTTCCATATGAATGAATGAATTATGTTCAACTCCTTTTGCTATTTTTATGTATTCTTCTTCCCTGAAACCCAGAAGGGAAAGCGTGAGATAAAATTGCCAGTTGGCTAAAAGGTATGATTGAATATATATCAGGTGTACTGTCTCCCCTTCTTGATCCGATTTCCTGGCATTCCCTCAGTTGTTGCTCTCTGTGAAACAGGCTGGCCCCATATTTGACCTGGAAATACAAAACCAAGTATGGTTCCTTTTATTGTAGGGGGAGAAACAAATAGATATAGATATAGATATATTTAAGAATTTGATGGGAATGTTGAATTTCACTAAACATAGAGTATGGCCTCATATCTTTTAAAGAAAGATTTTAGAATGCTATTTCAATTTGTATATGTATAATTATAAGAGTTTCTAGAAAAATATTCTCCCATAAAATAGCCCTGAACCCAAAATTGTAATCAAAATATACGTTAAGGAAGAAAATTTACTTGTATCTTACCACTTATATGCACATTAAATGCCATCTTTATAAAGTTGGAATCCTGCTATATACAAATATTATATTCTGATTTTTTTTTAAGATTGTATTTATTTATTCGACAGAGAGAAACACAGCTAGAGAGGGAACACAAGCAGGAGGAGTGAGAGGGAGAACCAGGCCTCCTGTGGAGCAGGGAGCCAGATATGGGGCTCAATCCCAGAACTCCGGGATCATGACCTGAGCCAAAGGCGGTTGCTTAACCAACTGAGCCACCCAAGTGCTCCTATATTCTGATTTTCTATTCAACATTAAACTCCTTTTCCCATGTCATCATATGTTATTTAAAAAATGAATATTCACTTCTTGTAAATGAAAAGTACACCTTTACACAATGGGGAAAAACATCATTCACTGCAAACTGCGACGTGATCAGAAGGAACTGTTCTTTCATCATAGACCTCAGTTTTGCTTCCCAGGGCTAAGTAACCATGTCAGCAGTTTCCTGTAGACATCAGCTTTTAGTGACTGGACCACACTTTCTTACTAAATTATCATCACACTGAAGCAACAAGCAAAACGACTCACAGAGTTTTAGTTAACCAAAAAAGGGGGAGTTCCCATACTGTACTTTTAAGATGATGCAAAGACAGGTCCATTGTTAGTGTAAGTAGGATTGATCTATGTGATTATGCAAGTGAACAACCAAAAATCTGTAGAGGTATGTGCACACAGTTCTGGAGAGTGTTGATATGGTCAATGGGTCAGAACAGCCAGTAACACTGGCCCCCAACAAAAAGACCGCAGCATCTGTGAGAAAGGCAAGATCTTGTCACTCTTGATTTAGGATGCCATATTCCACATTTCTTCCCAGGCATACTCTTGCATCTCGAAGGTCACCATTTCAGGAGCCTAGTGGCCAGGAGAGGAGGGTGAGTCATTGAAGTGGGAAGGTGACAGAAGTGAAGAGGCAACAGTGGGAACCACGGTGATGGGAATGAAAGGCGCACGCTCTGGGGGGTTGTTGTTCTTCAGACTACTGCTTATTAAAATGCAGCCTCATGTTACCTTTTGATTTCTTAATGAGGTATTTTTTAAAAACCTAAATTTTCGTAAGAATGTGCCCACTTTTTAACGGCTAGCAATTTGTTAACAGATTTAACAACACTGGACTAATGAAACTTGCCTATTATCCTCCTTAGAAGAAGGTCTTTTTTTTTTCTCAGAAGAACCTCCTAATAGAGGACACCCATTGCTCTGACTCTACCTACAAGTCCTGACACCCACCCACCCATCTCCATCCCAACAGGAGGCCGTCAAGACACCTGGGGAAAAGATGAGCAGGACCTCAGGGCAGGGGCAGCATGAGGAGAGTCCCAATTTTGCCAAAGACAGAAAGTGGCATTTTGATCTCCTAGTTCTGCTGCTGTGATAATACAAGGAGACCCCCAGCGCTATAGGGCTACCATAGTACCCACTGCCACAGCGTCTGCTCTGGGCCTTCCTGCTGGGATATTGTTTCCTTCTACAGGAGTGCTCAGGCCAAAGCAGTTTTGGGTGAGAGATCTGAAAATGGTCTCATTATCCTTCTTTAAAAATTCACTCAAGATGGTCTAAAATCTTTTTTCCCCCATTCTAAAATATTCTTTCCAAAATCCACCCAACTCCTTTGGAGTTAGTAGATTTGCCCTTAAGTGTGCCTGGGCCAGCTTATTTTGTCATCTAAGAAGCAAAAGAAATCAAATTCAATTTTACATAAGTAGTGAAAGGAAAATACCATCAGGAAGTTTCAGGACAGCAACTGCAGGTTTTCCACAAAGGGAATTTGAGAATGTGCTTCTTTGTAAAAATGACAAAAGGTTGGTAACAAGAGTCAACAAACCAGTCTGGAAACTGATGGCCCATAAACATGGTGGCCATTGGCTGGGAATGTTAGCCATAAAGGGCATTGAAATACAGTGTAGACCTCAGGTCCTATCTTTGACACAAGCAGACATCAATTTACTCAAAATGGTTTACAACTGATGTCCTTTTTCTTGTCCTACTGTTTGAATATTGAAACACAGAATCAAACAAATCTATCAATCTATTTTTTTTTCAGTAATATGCATTTCAAATTAGTGAGATCTTTTAAAATACTCATCTTCTTTGACTTGGTAACATCACTATTCCAAGGAAACAATTCTAAACAATAGCAAAAATGGAAAACAAGTTAAATAACCAATAACAGTGATATGGGTAAGTAAACCACAGTTTATGATCTCAGTACAATGTTACACAACCATTGCAAAGATTATAAAGATTATGCAATAATGTAGAAATACTTCTGCTAAAATGTAGTCAGAAAGGCAAGATGCAAAATTCTTAATAGGCATGATTATATATGATACAAGCCAACCGGCCAGCCAGCCCCGCACCCCCAAAAAAGGCGGAAAATATTCCTTTGTAGAGGAAATACAGGGTTCAAGAAAAATTTACCGAACAGCTAAAAGTAGCTGTATCTGAATGATATTACTTTTTCTTCCTCTTTCCTTAATTTTCTGCATTTCCTTGAATGAGTATTTATTACTTTTATAATTAAAAGAAAAAGGTAAATGTTTACAAAGGGGACTAGCCCTAATGCTGTAGAAAATGACAGCTAACACCGAAATGAAACAACCTCTTCAGCAAAGCGATTTCAGGTTGTCATGAACCTGTCATGACCAACCTTTAGAATCTTTCTAAAGCAAAAGATTCATCTAGTCAATGATGATCCAAAAGCACTTCTTCTGAGGAGGGAAAATAAATCCAACTCTTCCTCAGATAACTTGGCCAACACTACGCACACAATCAAGTTAATTATTCCAAGAATGGTATACAACCCAAAGCAAGAGATCTTTTTTTTTAATTTTTATCGTCATCTCAGCAAAAGCTTGTACAAGTGGTACAGTCAGAAAATAAAACTTATTAAAATCCAGCTACAGTATGAAGTCAGGGATTTCCATGGAAGCAGATTCAGAAGGTTGAATGAATGCAAAGTGAAGTGGAATTTCCTTTCACTTTGTACCCTCTTCCCTCATAAATCTCTGCCCTTCAATTTCATCAAGTGATCCTTTGTTCTGATGTTATGGGCAGGAAGTATGGAGAGAACTGATCGGCTTTCCTAACACCTCTTGTGCTTTTTGAATATGCACGTGTTTGAATATATCAAACATATCTGCTTCAAGATAGTCCATGCTAAATATTCTCAACATGTGCAATTCATACACCATGCCAGCTCCCTTCCTCTCCTTTCCCCTTTATGTAATAGCAGCTCACACATACACACACTAGACGTTTCCCAGCCCAATTTTTAAAATGAAGGAAAACAAATTTGCAACAAGAATGTACAAAGAAGTATGCTCCTATGTCCAAATAACTACCAAGAGTGAAGTAAATCAAATTCAGCAAAGTAAGAGGAGAGATGGGAAAGGTGGAGAGGACTGGGGAAAAGGAGAGAAATTTGGGCTGGAAATTCCATTGTGTGGTTTTCAAAGGCTTTTCTGAGCTTTCTCTTCTCTATTATCAGCTTACAAAAAGCCCATTGAGTAGAAGAAAATACAGATATTTGTTTGGGGTGTTTTGTTCTTTTTTTCTAGAGTTCATGGAGAAAATTTTTAAAGAAGATATTTTATCATTCCCCTGTAGTTTTTGCTTTATTCCTTTGTCGGGGCAAAAACACACAAAGTGAAAGCACAAAACAGCCATTATTAATGATGCCACATTGACTTACTTTTTTATCTGGATTTCTTGGTCTCTGTGGCTCAGAAAAATGTACTGATTGGTTGACAGTTACTCCCAAGGCCCTTCCATAGGGATGTGTATGAATTAAGTTTGCAGGTTTAAGAATTAAGTTTGAAGTAGACCAAGTTCATATTATCTTTCCCCAGTCACTATCATCTTCCCTTCCATTTGTCCAAATTAAATACTACATGCTATGTCCCTGGCTTCTTTCCCAATTTCCTTGGATGTATCTGAGAGGTCTTCAAACTTGCCATGACTTATCCTTAAAGGAACAGAATCACTGGTTCAAGATCGGTTTAAATTCGGTTTAAATTCGGTTCTGGATGTAATCTGGGAGGAATTATTTTCTGTCCTTGGGCTTTAGTTTACTTATTTGACTCTGTCCCCAAAATAAGGATAACTGTACAGAGCTTATTAGGATAGAACTCCTAAGAAGTTAAGTTGCACATCAGTCATGGAGAACCACATTCAGTTCATTCTCCCATCAGCAACACTCAACACGGGCAAGGATAAACATCCCACCACTACCATGCTGCCTCACAGCCCCTGGTCCTTCCCTTTCCTGACTAGTATTCCATTCACAGGAGACCTGATTTTTACCCTATGGTTTCGTAATTCCTTTAAAAATCAGGAAAAAAATTATGATGGACTTCTTTAAAATGTCTTAGAAAAGCCTGCCCTTTCCTAAAAGCTGACTCTGGCTTCCCAGCTTCTCTCTTCATCTATTCCAATGGGACTTGAAAACTCACTCTAGTTACCCCAAGTAACAGTGGAAGTTTCTCATCATTTCCCTCACATTCCTCTGACCAGAACATGTATCTCAGCAATAGCTTCAAATTGAATAAACCATTCCACAAGATTTCCAACTGCCCACTAGACTTGGTATTATCTGGAGGCATGGAATGGCCTCCAAAATGTTAGTAGACTGGCACACTGGTGTTAAAATCAACCCAGTATAAGTATTCCTCAATGAGTTATTTCTTAGTTAAAAAACAAACAAAATAGGGTTGCATTATTGTGCACTGTGTTAAGTATATTTTATGCATTGCTTATTCAAATCTTGAAAGATTCCTGGACTTTGTGAACCCTCCATTTTCCCTTCCAGGCCTCTCCCCCAGGAGGGCTCTTGCAATGTGTGACACTAACAGCCATCCCAAATCTTTCCTGGTCTCAGCTCTTTAGTGATTCCACTGACATCCACACTCTGACACTTTCTTTCATAATGACATTGGACAGACCATCTCTTTGTGATTGTCCTAATGAAAATGGAATTCAGCTAGAACACACACACACACACACACACACACACACACACACACACACACTCTTCTCTTGCTTCCAAACCCAAATGCTTTAACTTTCCTGATTTTCAGCGAGCCTCTCTGGGAGTAAAGAGCTACATTGTTTTAAGCAAGTTTCAGTGAATGGATCATTTCCCTGCTTATTTCTGCATTATGAATACACTCATGATAACAATTAATGAGAGGAAGGGTTTTTATGATAGCGTCTAGCATCCGGTTTTCAGCTCTTAAATTCTCCCTATATGCTCACAGATCCTATTACCTCTGGGAGAGCTCTTATTAATCTCAGTGTCAGAGCTGTTTCAACAAATCTACTGTAATAATGAAAAGTCATCTTATCACACTTTGCTCTCAGTAAATTTACCATTCTTTGATAAGGTTGCAAACAACTGGGAAGTAATTGATCTGTAATTAGTGTGGCAACTGCTGAAGAGAGTCTGTGCTGGGGTTTCATCATTTATCTGCCCAGCACAGTGCATCCTGCTTGAGAATACTAAATTATTTAGCACTCCTTTCAAATACAAATGGTCTCAATGGGTTCTCCATTATTTTAAGAACTTTCTGAAGAGGAGGCTAACATTTAAATTTGTGATTATCTGTCACCAGGGCAGTGCTTAAAGGGGTGGACCGGGAAGGAGATCATTTTTCACCCATGACTCGCCTGCGGAAGCCGCCAGCTCCATGAATGGAGAAGGACGCAGGCTCTTTGATCTCACCAAACTTGCACAATTTATCTTTCAAATGCACTAAAGCTTTTGATAAATGTCAATTTGACAATTAAATTCTTCAAGGGCCACAATATATCACCATCACAGGTCTATTTTTGAGGAGCGGTCAGCTGTAACATCTTTCAGCACCCTGCAGCTCGCCCAAGTCAGAGGGGAGACGATGGCTCTTTGGCCGAGCTCTTTCTACACATGGTATTTTTATCTCTGGCTAAGTAAAAGAGCTGTGATCTTTTTTTTCTTCAAGACAGGACGCAATGCTAGTGGCAGAGTTTAAGGTCTGTCTTGCAACCCAAAGGGATTGTGTTGAAGATCTGTTCTCTATCATCTCTGGGATAGTTCAGGGTTGCAATGGACCAAACCTCCCCTGTCAGGTGCTCTTTCTGACCGTCTGTTGCTATATTCGTATCTCTATTTTTCTCCTCACCCAGGTATCTTCCTCTGTGTTTTGCAAGAGACAAGGTAAGGTGGGGCTGTCGTTCTTCTGTGTCTCAGAGTTGGTAGGAAGTGTGGAAGTTGTGGCTCTGGTTTGATGTAAGACCCGCTTTATCCCTGGCTTACAGAGGTCATGGCTGAAGTCCCGGACTGAAGAGTGGAGCTGCAGGTCGGAGGGGATGGAGAAACTAAATAGGAGGCATGAAGGTTTGAGGGCAGATTTCACCTTCAAGGCCATTCCAGTCGTTTAGGATACAGAAACGGGAAAGATCCATGCCAAAGCTTGGATCCTTCTATGCTTCCTTGAGAACGAAAATAGCTATCAGATCATGAAGAATGACTGGTTTCTGTCTTCTCAGGATTTACATTCAAAAGCTCTTCTCCCCTTTGCTCTATTTAATCCATGAAAATTCAACCCTCTCTGGAAGAATCACAATTGTAACGTGACATTTTGAAATGTTTCACATGAAAGATTATTTCGAACTCCATGGTTACAAAGAAATTTCTGAAGAGCTGACAAAGGAGGATGCTTTGGACACAACAACAGTGGCTCTGTGATCGCCTTTCAGGCTCTTCCATCATCGTAGATGGCCTTGCCAGGGCCCAGCGCAGCCCCACCACCTAGACATTCGGCAGAGGCGTGATGCTATCTTTCGACAAAACCGACATTTCAGTATGATTGTGAAGAAAACTAAAGCTCCCAGATCAGATGGCTGACCTGCTGAAAATACAGACATGAGATGCTGCTCTGATGTCTGCATGGTATCTTTTTGCAAGGACTAAGGAGAATCTCTATAATCCTTACTATCTCTAAGAAAAAGTGAAAAAAGAGCCAACTGACTGTCTGGAGGGTATCTCACTGTTTCCAACACAGATTAATTTTTTGGTTGGGCTATCATGCAGTATTGTCAATCAAACCCTCCTAGAATTGTAATGTGCCATTAGCCCTCAATACAGCTGGAGTCACGAGGACTGAAAGTGAGCTACGAAAAAAAAAAAAGAAAAAAAAAAAGAAAAAAGAAAAACCTCCTAAACGGAAGTCACTTCCCTGACCTTCAAAATGTTTGCAGTCTCTGACTTCTGTAAAGGACTGAGACTAACAATTATTTTAAAGTTAGGGCTACGAGAGGATTTTGTCATGTGCCTAAAGTTATTTCATAATGGCAAAACTGGGTGCAATGACAGGAGGGGTAAAGTCATCTTGGGGAAGGCCATTTCAAAGTATAGTTCTAAGTAGCGGCAACAACTCCAGATAAAATTTACCAAGTCATCATTTAGCTTTTCTGTGACAGCCAATAAGATACTGAGGTCTTGGCTCTGTCATTCTCTTAATTTAAGGTAGAAACCTACCCTGTTTTTCCCCAACTCCATCTTATTGGACAGCCTTAAAAAAACAGTGGTTAGGTAAATCTCTACTTACTGATGGATAAAAAATCACCTATTTTAAGTGCTGATATTAAGACTTTCCCATGTATTGTAGTATATTTTTCTAAGAGATCGGCAAAGTCCTCTGCAATGCTATTGCAGGTAGAATGAACTTCTAAAATATCCTCCTCCATATAAATTGGCTTCTGAATTGAATCATGCACATTAAACATATGGAAATCAGATTGAAAAACTAATCCATAATTGAGAATTTCACCATTTATTCCAAAACAGCATGTTTTAAGTATTTCCTAGTATCTAACAATCTCTCACGCTTCCAGAACTGCCCAGAGCTTGGTTCTCTGCGCTGTCTTTTGATGCTTCACATCAAGCATGTAGGACAGGCCCATCCCTACCACTGGTAGGTGGGGTCTGAGGCAGGAGCACAAACATAGGCCAATATATTATATATCTAAATATTGAAAAGTTACACATTATGTCTAAAAAGTTACACTAAAACTAGCACTCTTAATAAAATATCTGCTCTTCTATCCTGATAAATATATGTTCATGATAACAAATTGAGTAATATGTAAAAAGGTATAGTTTTTATAGGACTAAAAGTCTGCCAAGTATTAAAAAATGACAGAATTCAGTTTATTTTGCACATGTCTGAATGTTTTGTTGATTTGCTACTGATGTTTGGATAAATAATAAAATAAGACATACATAATTCATGAATTATTATATATTTATCCCCTAAAATTTTGTTCTTGCTTTCCTTTCAGCAACATCATGTTGTTTTATTTATTTCTTAAAAATTTCATTTAGGTGAAATCCATATAATATAAAATTAACTATTTTAAAGTGAACAATTCAGTGGCACTTTGCACATTCATAATGTTGTACAACTACCACTCTCATCTACTTGAAGTACATTTTTGTAACCCCCTAAAACCCCCCGCCCAGTAAGAACTGACTCCCCATTTCCCACTCCCCTAGCTTCTAGCAACCATGAATGAAAAATATAAAAGATCTTCATATAATTTTTGTTTTATTGCCAAAAATGATATAAGGCATTTACTGTCAAAGGTAATAGTAATCAAATAGGAAATTTGAATACATTTTCATCAAAACTTTAAATTAAACATGAACATCTCATTTTCATAGATTTCTCAAAATTTTCTTCTACAATATATATTCAAATTAAAAGGCAAAATATAAATTATAATTATGAATATAAGGATTTTAAGTAAACTTTAAAAAATAATGTCCACTTTTAAATTTTTTGAAGTTTATTTATTTTTACCAAAATTAACATATACATAATCCTAACATTCAAATTTAGTAGTAACATTAATTATTTAATATTCCAAAATGTTCCTCAGCTATGGTATGAAACTGTTGCAAATACCAGGCTAAGTTGCAGGTACCTCCAGAACAGTGAATAAGGACATAAGCAGAAGAAACTAAAATAGATACTTCTAGCTAGTGGTGTGTTGCTAAGCTCACAGAGGGAAGGAGGGAAGTACCCTGATTAGTAGTGTTTACCAATTTCCGAGGTGTAAATGCTCCCACAATGGCTAATTTCAGGCTATCAGTGATTTTAAAGACTAGCTTGCAAAATTCCTGCATTTTTAACAATTGGCTCTTGGGAGCAGGTATGAGCTAGGCCCACCGCTCTGCAGCTCAGCACCTTGCAAAATGATATGTTATTATGCAGGAATGTATAACATTCATGTTATCTGAGAGGAAGGACTTGTCTTTTCTTACAGCTAGGCATCTTCAGTTAAACTGTCCCCACACTCAGAAGCAGTCTCCATCTCGCTTTATAATGTTAAGTCTCTTTTTTGACCATTTTGGCTCAATTTTCTCTGGTACACTGGATGCCCATTCAATTGATAGCATTATGCATGCTTTTATCATGGTGAAAACACTGAATTAGATCATCAAATATTTATTTTTCTATTACTGAGTTTATAATTTTTGAATTCTAATTATTTGGCTGGTGAATCTCCCTTGCCTATATCTCCTGTGTCTGTCTCTACATATAATTTTTCTTTCCAAATACTTTTTAACTCTCCCAAAATTTCTAGTCTTTTTCACTCACATTACTAATTTATATTCTCTTATTGTCCTTTCTTCCTTGAAATCCTTCCAATTTTATTTTTATTTTTATGAGAGTTTTGTTTTTTCTACTAATTCCTCTTTTAATTCTGCCAAGTCTGTTCATCTCTCTGCTGGCTCATGTCTTTCTGTAGTTTTTACATTTCTGTATTTTGATCTCCCTGGAGGCAGTTTTTTTCTTTAATTAAAAAAATAGAAAAATATTTTATAACCATATTCATATTCCCTATGGAAAATTATTTTGTGAACATTCTTCATCTGTGGTGTATCAGTTTGCCATTGCTATCATAACAAAATACTACAGACTAGATGGCTTAAACAATAAAAATTGATCTCCTACCATTCTAGAGTCTGAAGTCCAAAATCAATGGTTGACAGGTTTGGTTTCCCCTGAAGCTTGCCTCCCTTCCTTGCACATGGCCTTTCCTCTGGTGTCTCTTACTCTTCTTACAAGAACACCAGTCCTATTGGATTAGGGACCTCACCCTTATTACCTGTTAATTTTAAATACTTCTTTATTATTTTTATTTTTAAGATTTATTTTTTTCTCACCATAGCACATACCTTCCCTGATGTCCAACACCCAGGCAACGCATCCCTCCCACCTCCCTCCCCTCCAGCAACCCTTTGTTTGTTTCCTGAGATTAAGAGTTTGCCTCCCTCTCTAGTCTCATCTTGTTTCATGTTTCCCTCCCTTCCCCTATGATCCTATGTCTTGTTTCTCAAATTCTTCATGCCCTCCCTTCCCCTATGATCCTATGTCTTGTTTCTCAAATTCTTCATGTCAGTGAGATCATATGATAATTGTCTTTCTCTGATTGTCTTGTTTTGTTTAACATAATATCCTCTAGTTCTATCCATGTCAATGCAAATGGCAAGATTTCAGGCTTTTTGATGATTGCATAGTATTCCAGTGTGTGTGTGTGTGTGTGTGTGTGTGTGTGTGTGTGTGTGTGTGTGTGTACCACATCTTCTTTACCCATTCATCTGCTGATGGACCTCTAGGTTCTTTCCTAGCAGCTATTGTGGACATTGCTGTTATAAATACTGGGGTACATGTGCCCCTTCGGATCACTACATTTGTATCTTTAGGGTAAATACCCAGTACTATGATTGTTGGGTTGTAGGGCAGCTCTATTTTCAACTTTCTGAGGAAACTCTATACTCTTTTCTAGAGTGGCTGCACCAGCTTACATTCCCACCAATAGTGTAAGAGGGTTCCCCTTTCTCTGCGTCCTCATCAACATCTGTTGTTTCTTGACTGGTTAATTTTAGCCATTCTGACTGGTGTGAGGTGGTATCTCACTGTGATTTTGATTTATACTTCCCTGATGCTGAGGGATGTCCAGTACTTTTTCGTTTGTCTATTGGCCATTTGGATGTCTTCTTTGGAAAAATGTCTGTTCGTGTCTTCTGCCCATTTCCTGATTGGATTATTTGTTCTTTGGGTGTTGAGTTTGATAAGTTCTTTATAGATTTTGAATACTAGCCCTTTATCTGATATATCATTTGCAAATATCTTCTCCCATTCTGTTGGTTGTCTTTTCGTTTTGTTGACTATTTCCTTTGCTGTGCAAAAGCTTTTGATCTTGATGAAGTCCCAATAGTTCATGTTTGCCCTTGTTTCCCTGGCCTTTGGTGATGTTTCTAGGAAGAAGTTGCTGCAGCTAAGGTCAAAGAGGTTGCTGCCTGTGTTCTCCTTAAGGAATTGA
The DNA here is from genome assembly GCA_004023965.1 of Spilogale gracilis. Taxonomy (NCBI): domain Eukaryota; kingdom Metazoa; phylum Chordata; class Mammalia; order Carnivora; family Mephitidae; genus Spilogale; species Spilogale gracilis. The sequence continues at coordinate 146,602 of PITA01000135.1, read as the reverse complement.
TGGATTCCTGTTTCACATTGAGGTCTTTCATGCATTTTGAGTCTATTTGGGATTTATTCCTGGGCTGCAAGGTTGGTTCAACAACTGCAAGTCAATCAATGTGATACAATACCTTAATAAAAGAAAGAAAAAGAACCATATGATAGATGCTGAAAAAGCATTTGACAAAGTACAGCATCCTTTCTTGATCAAAAGTCTTCACAGTGTAGGAATAGAGGGTACATACCTCGATATCATCAAAGCCATCTATGAAAAACTGACAATGAATATCATTCTCAATGGGGAAAAATGGAGAGCTTTTCCCCTAAGGTCAGGAACACTGCAGGGCTGCCCACTATCACCACTGCTATTCAACATAGTACTAAAAGCCCTAGCCTCTGCAATCAGACAACAAAAAGAAATAAAAAGCATCCAAATTGGCAAAGGAGAAGTCAAACTCTCATTCTTTGCAGATGATATGATACTTTATGTGAAAAGCCCAAAAAAGACTCCACTTCAAAACTGCTAGAACTCATACAGTAATTCTGTAAAGTATCAGGATATAAAATCAATGCACAGAAATTAGTTGCATTTCTATACACTAATAACAAGACAGAAGAAAGAGAAATTAAGGAATTGATCCCATTTACAACTGCGCCCAAAACCTTAAGATATCTAAGAAGAAATCTAACCAAAAATGCAAAGAATCTGTACTCAGAAAACTATAGAGTACTCATGAAAGAAATTGAGGAAGACACAAAGAAATGGAAAAACATTTCATGCTCATGAATTGGAGGAACAAATATTGTGAAAATGTCTATGCTACCAAGAACATTCTACACATTTAATGCAATCCCTACCAAAATACCATTGAGGACACCTGCGTGGCTCAGTTGGTTGAGTGACTGCCTTCAGCTCAGGTCATGATCCTGGAGTCCCAGATCGAGTCCTGCATTGGGCTCCCTGCTCAGCAAGGGGTCTGCTTCCTCCTGTCATGCTCACTCTCTCTCATTCTCTCTCTCTCTCAAATAAATAAATTCATTAAAAAATACCATCGACTTTTTTCAAAGAAATGGAACAAATAATCTTAAAATTTATATGGAACCAGAAAAGACCCTGAATAGCCAGAGGAAAGTTGAAAAAGAAAACCAAAGTTGGCGGCATCACAATTCCAGACTTCAAGCTCTATTACAAAGCTGTAATCATCGAGACAGTATGGTACTGGCACAAAAACAGACATAGATCAATGGAATAGAATACAGCCCAGAAATGGACCCTCAACTCTATGGTCAACTAATCTTAATCACTTCTTTAAAGACCCTGTCTCCAAATACTTCACACTGGGGGCTAGGGCTTCAACATAGGAATTTGGGAGAACACAATTCAGTCCGTTACGATTGTTGCTGCTATTTTCTGCCTTTTAAAAAAAAATAATAAAATCTTTATATTGATGCTGGGCCTGTTCTTGTTTCTTATTACTAAATGAGTTGGATTTTTTCTGGACCAGCTATTCACTTACATAGCTTCTTTTTCTCGGAATCAAAACCAGCCCAGCAGGAGGCTATACACAGCTTCTATCCATCATTCCAAACAAAAAATTTATAGTTTGTCTTTTTTAAGAATGAGTCTCACTTTCAGAAAGTGGATCTAAAACTGAGGTGTAATCTACACACAATGAATGCACAAATCTTAAGTATTCAAGTTGATGAGTTGACAACTGTTTATACTGTATACCTTGTAACCCCTACCTCTATCAAATTATGGGATATTTCCATCACACCAGAAAGTGTCTTTGAGTCAGTCATGACCCTCTCTCACTCCATTTTCTTGTACATCAACCACTATTGATTTTTATCAGCATAGATTAGTTTTGCCAGTCTTATGATTTTGTATAAATGGAATCAACCACTATGTACTCTTTTTGTATTTGGCTTCTCTCACTAAGCATAAATTGTTTAAGATCCATTCATCTTCCTGGGTAATAGTTTATTCTTTTCTATTGAGATTTAGGGTTGAATATACCACAAGCTGCTTATGCATTCTCTTGTTAATGGACATTTGGTTTGTACATGGTTTTAACTATTATGACTAAAGTTGACATGAAAACTCTTGCACGCATATTTTTTAGAAAAATGTAGTCACTAGTTTGGAGTGGAATTCTGGGTCGTATGTATTTTTAACTTTATAGAATTAAGTTTTGTACAATTTTATATCCACACAGGAAATGTGTGAGAATTCTAGCTGGCCCACACTCTCAACAATACTTCATGGTGTCAAGTCATTTTCACTTCATTCATTTTAGTGGACTGTAGTGTTATCTGTGGTGTTAATTTGCATTTCTCTGATGACTACTGATTTGAGCAATATTTGGTGTACAAATAGATCAATCACATATCTTCCTTGGCAGAGGGTCCTTGGCCTTTTGTAGTAAAAAAGTCATGAAAGAGAAGTTCTCATAGGAGCATCTTGGATTAGGGTAGGGGTTCTGGCTACCAATAGATCAACCTTATGAATAGAGGGTGGGTACTTTTTGGTCATGTGGAGTCAGTTCACTTATAGGCAGATATCAACCATGTGGGCAATTAATCAATCAATCATGCCTATGCAATGAAGCCCAAGTAAAATCTATGGATCCCAAACGTTAGATTAGCTTCCCAAATTGGCAGTATTCTATGTATATTGTCAAATACCAACGCTGGGAGGGTAATATATCTCGGGGACAACAGAAACCTCACATTTGGAACTGACCCATCTGCCTAGCAGTCTCTTTCTCTGATATTTTTGTTTTTTGGGTTTTTTTTTTCTGTAATGAATTGTAACCAAGAGTATAAGTGCTTTCAGTTAGTTCCATGAGTACTTCCAGGGAATTACTCAAGATGAAAATGGTTTTGGAAACCATCCCCCACCAAACTTGAAATTGGTATCAGAAGTGAGAATGGTTGTGGAAGACTGTGCCCTCAGACCTTGCAGTTTAGTTAACCGTGGGTATGCCCATTTTTTATTGGATTATTTGGCATTTTGTTATTGAGTTATAGATGCTTTTTACATATTCTGAATACAAGCATTTTGCCAGATACGACAAAAGCAAACATTTTCTCCCTGCATGTGGTTTGTCTATTTATTTAACAGTGTAATTTGAAGAGCAGAAATTTTGACTCAGAAGAAGTCGAATTCATTATTTTTGTTCTTATTGTTTTCTGTGTACTTTCTATGAAATCTGTCCTTGTCCTGGTGTCATAAAGATATTCACTATGTTTTGTCTAGAAGCTTTATGTCCCTCATATGTAGCATAGAATTTGTTGATTATATCTGCCTCCTCTCTTCTCACTGAAAATGATGTTCGCTGAAATTTATTTTACTTTTACTTTCATATGGATGAAAGGGAGACAATGCTGACCTATGTTCTGTTCATACCAGTACTCTACAGCAATGTCATTTTAATTTAGAAAACCAATCTCAATATTCCATCAATTTTGTATACTTGGGATTTGTTCCATTACTAAAAAGCCTGAATTTTTAGCTCTTTTGAAAGTAAACTTTACTCCAGGAAACTATAATATTAGCCCCAGATAGGATGGGAGTATGAATATTGGAAGAAACACTTTACTCCTTCTGAGAAAGAGGAAACTAATGGTGTGTGATTTTGACAAGGGAATGAGACCCAATGGCCCATGCTCAGATATCACCAGATGGCACTGGGGTAAAGGAGAAACAATGGAAGATATAGGACCAAAGAATCTATGATCAATTTTTCAATGTAGATACTTCCTTTTTTTCTTTCTTTTTTTTTTTATTGTTACTAAATTTTTTTTCCAGATACTTCCTTTTTTTCTTAAAAATATTTAGAAAAATCTATAATTCCAATCTCTATAATAACTCAAAACTCCCTCCTACAACCCTAGTGACTTTTAGAAATGCCAATCTGGTCCCATCAGCGGAAACTGGATGGAATCCACTCAACACAGAAAAGAAATACTTGGAAAATACAACCTAGAATAAGAATGGTAAACTGAAGTCATAAATATATATATGCCACAGTCTAGCTCAACACACCACTAATAAAATGTAAATGGGCTCAGAATTTCAGTCTTGAAAGAGCTCAGGTGATGAGTTAGCACTAATGGAATGTCTTTGAAAGGATATTTAACTATTACTGAGCATTCCAGACTTAGTGGAGATCCGTCAGAGTTTACTGCTGTTACACTGTAATCTAACAGCATTGCTGAGAAACATCTTTCACATACAACTGGCACCTATATGCACAGATATAAAGATGGATGAAGATTATGTGTAAACATAATCTTGTACATGGTTTTCTAGTTCACCATTTCTTATCTAATAATCTAGGTCAAGGACACTATCTTTGGGGGCTAAGACTAAGTAGTTCTCTAATTTTATTTTTTCCTTTTGAAATTTTCACGGTAAAGGTGGCTAGCTTTAAAACTAGAAATATTACCTGAGCTTTTGGTTCCATTTGCAAGTCTTATGATATTTAATTCAGACTCTTTATTCACACCCCGTGCCCTCCTAACAGGACAGTCTGAGAGTTGTCTAAATAGGATACAGCTTGGAGTTGCCCTCTTATGACAGCACTGCAGGTGTTTTGTATGATCTCTCCAGGTTTAGAAAGGCAGACTTAATTTTTGTCATTGGCTATAAAATAGTCATTTTCTTTCACAGACAGCTGCTGAAATCACTATGCCCAATGAAAGAATCTTCAACTGGTTCCTGCTAATGTAAGTTCATGAAAAATATGAAGCATAACTCCTCAGAAAATAGAAAATGTTCATTCTCTTTTCTCTGTTTCCACAAAATGACAAGAGTATCAATGAACTGACAAATGTACAAAGTACCAATTTCATTTGAGGGTTTCACTATTTCAGAAATGCAGGTGCAGATTAATATGTCTTCAGATTTATATTTCAAGATGAAATTTTAACACTGCAATACCCTTGATATATAATAAAATATAAGTAATATTCAGCTGTTATGTTCCATGCTGAAATTATCCTATCGATGCTCATCATTTATCATTTGCTTCTAACTATAGAAATCTATAATTCTTAAACCGACAAGTTCTAACTCTTTCATTTACTTTGAGACTGCAATTGTGGCAGGATTCATAAATTCGTTTCTGGCCTCAATTCTGGGGCCATCTATAATCTCTATCTGACATATTATTAATCCCCCCTAATTTCAATAAAAAGGTTCTTTAGAAATAATAGAAACAAAATAAGTGCATTATATTCATATCCATTGATTGTCTTCCAGAACGTTTACCTATTAAATCTACCACATTATTTGAACTTTAATAGAACTGCATTCTGCTAACAATGCTTCCCTTCCAATCTCATTTTGTGATGGAAAAACCTTGTAACAGTTTTTTCCAAAGTGTTTCCTTGAAGTATTAGAGTCCTAGAGGATACAATAGGTCTTCGGCCAAAATAAAGGGAGGCATGATTTAATAAGCAAGTGTATTTGGGAAATTCTAGGTTAAAACAAGGTAAGGAGTTTCCATTGTTTACTGTAGAATTCTCAGGATTTTGAATATGTTAATATTATTGTGACTTCCTAAAAAGGCCACAGACTTTAAAATTTTTCTCAAATATTGGAGACTGTAAAATCGTTCAAAAATATATTTTTAAAAATGCAAACAGATCTTATCAGGTTAATCTCCAAGTTCCCTTTCTGTTGAGACTCTAGAACCTATCTTAAACATGTGAATAGAGCAGTAACTAAATAAATTACAGAATACACAGTCAAATATTGTGCAACCATCAGAAATAATTCTTTAAAGAACTTTTAATGGCATGAGACCATGATAATGATATAATAATACTAGGTAAAGATAATACATTACCATAGAGAATTTGGCAATATTACTGCAAGTTACTGAAAATTAGAAAATTACTAAAAGGAAATCACATAAAAATTGGCTGTTTTTATGACTAATTTTTTCTTCCTTGCATTTTCTTATAAATTTTATTTAAAAATTAATATGTATGAATTTTATAGTATGAAGAAAGAAACAACTATCTCTTTCATTTTTTTAAAATATTTTCTTTATTTATTTGAGAGCTAAGGAGAGAAAGAGAAAGAGCATGAGCAGGGGAAGGGATAGAGGGAAAAAAAGAAGCAGACTGCCTGCTGAGCAGGCAGATCTGATGTGGGACTTGATCCCAGAACCCCCAGATCTTGACCTGAGCTGAAGGCAGACACTTAACTAAGGAGCCACCCAGGAGCCCTCATTTTGTTTTCTTTACCAACATCAGCTAACCATTATTTTTCATCCAACCTATTTTAATTGACTCTACTTTCATTTTACCTCCAATCAATTATTTCTATCAGGAGCTAACAAACTATGGCCAATATACCCTGTTGGGATGCTGCCCATTTTTTAAAAAAGATTTTTATTTATTTTAGAGAGAGAGAGAGAGTGGGGAGGGGGTGGGGGCCGAGAGAGAGAGAGAGAGAGAGAGAGAGAGATAGAATCTCTGGCAGACTCTCTGCTGAGCAAGGAGCCAGACACAGAGTTTGACCCCATGACTCTGAGATCATGACCTGAGCCAAAATCAAGAGCAGAGCGCTTAACCAACTAAGCCACCCAGGTGCCCCAAGAGATGCTCCCTGTTTTTGTAAATTAAGTTACCTTGGAACATGTTCATACCCACTTATTTGTATATTGCCTGTGGCTGTTCTTGCTCTATGATAACAAAGTTGAGTACTTGTAACAACAACTGTATAATCTGAAAGTCTAAAATATTTACTATGTCACAGGGCTGGGACTAAGGAGGCAAATGAGGCCATCAGAGGGCACTTACTCTTGGGAGAGAAGCAGTCACTCTTAGGACAATTACGGGCTCAAAAATGTGTAGCACTGAACCGTCTGGTACATGCTTGCATCAGTTTGGGCCTGTGAGGAAGAGATGCAATGAAAGATTTAGCTATGCAAGAGATTTATTGAGGGAAATGCATGTCCAGAGTATAGGAAAGAAGTAGCAGGAGTAGGTGCATGGGGAGGTCCTCAGATCAATATGCAGGTCTGACCCTTTTGACAGGAGAGAGGATCAAAAGCTCAATTAGGAGCAGCCTCAGAATACAATGCTGTTCTATGAAAGTCTCAGCCTGGCCAACAGGGACCCCACGAGCAAGACTGACAATAAAGGAGTCCCTCAGTGAGCAGGAATGACCGGAATCTAATACTCCTGCCTTAGCACAATCACCATGGTGGGTCCACAGGTGCCAAAGCTGAAGACCATCAACTGAATATATGTCCACAGAAAGTTCTTTTGAAGAAACATCTGAGTAATAAACCTCCATAGCTGCCATGGTGCTTATTAATATTTGCTAATGTGAATGAAGGTGTGTGATGAACATTGTGATTTTTTTCCCTACAAGTCATTACGTATTTTCCCTCTGTCTCCTCTTCTCCCCATCCCCACACTTTTGGCTTGGTAGAGATTGACTCCATTTTGGACCAAGGCAATTAGGGGTATGTCTTCCCCAGTCCCATAGTGATTGATACATGGATGGTTCAATCAGAATGAGGTTTAGAACTTTTAATCATCGGGTATGGTTAATAGTAGGTTCTCTCTCCTTGGATGTAAACAGGGAAGTCCGCAACCCCAGTTGGTGCTGGTGAGCCATACTAGTCAAGAATGCTTTCAGTGAAAAGCAACCAAAACACCTGATTAAAGTAGTTTGTTATTGTTTCAAAAAAAAAAAGAAAGAAAGAAAGAAAGAAAGAAAGAAAGAAAGAAAGAAAGAAAAGGAAAAAAACAAGCATTCAGAGATAAGAGTTTACTGGCTTGAGGCACCTGGGTGGCTCAGTCGTTATGCGTCTGCCTTCCACTCAGGTCGTGATCCCAAGGTCCTAGGATCAAGCCCAACATCGGTCTCCCTGCTTAGTGGAAGTCTGCTTCTCCCTCTCCCACTCCACCTGCTTGTGTTCCCTCTCTCTCTCACTGTCTCTGTTACATAAATAAAAAAAAGAGTTTGCTGTCTTAAGTTAAATGTTTTTAGGCAACATCTCCATGATTCACTTGGCCTTATTATAGCAGCAGATTCATCCTCATGCATTCGTATTCAGCAGCAAGGGGCAGAGAGGACACAAAGCATTAAGCATCATTTCTCCTCAAATGCCTTCCTCCCATCAGGACGAAAAACGGTCATTCTCAAACACTCCTAAAACAAGGACTGGGTTACACAACTATCTATAAACCAGACCCAGGACCATGATCCCCGAGATAAGGGAATCTCTATTATATACTAAACAAAAATAGATTTCCACCTAGTGTAGAGATATGAAGGGGTGGGAAATGGCTTCTGGAAGGGTGACTGATGGAATCATCCACTTTGTTATCTTGCACAGACAGACAAGGATGAAATTAACACAAAGTGAAAGAGCTGGAAAGATAGAGAAACGGTGCCAGAGCCCCCATCAAACCACACATAGGGTTCATTCTACTTCAGAAATTTTCTGTGATGTGAAACAATGTAACTAGCTGAGGGTCAAGTAAGCCTGAATTGATTTTCTCTTTCCCCACAACTAAAAAATGCTAGTTGATTGAAGGGAAGAAAATGTTCTTTGTCTTTAGAATTTTCAAGACAGTAGCAAAGTCGAAAATCAGATGAGGGGGTCAGGTTGTGTTAGTTAACGTGCTTTCAGTTGTAAGTTACAAACAAACAGATAAACAAAATCCCTCAAAGTGATGAAGTAACAACGTAATGAATTATCTTTATAAAAGGAAATCTAACGGTAGGGCAGAATCCAAGAATTTAGTGGCTCAGAAATATCATCAACAACTTAGATTCTTAACAAGCAATTGTTTAGTAAAGAAATCAAAGGAGAAATTCAAAAAATACCTTGAGATAAATGAAGCTGGATATACAACATGCCAAAATTTATGGGAGGCAGCAAGAGCAGTTCTAAGGAGGAAGTTCATAGTGATAAATGCCTACCTTAAGAAAAAAATCTGAAACAACCTAACTTTATACCTCAAAAAACTCAAAAAGGAAAAATAAATGAAGCCCAAAGTTAGAAGGCAGGAAGTAACAAAGACCAGAGTGGAAATAAATAAAACAGAAACCATGAAGATAATGGAAAAAAATCAGTGGAACAAAGAGCTAGTTCTTTGAAAAGACAAATAAAATTGACAAACTTTTGGCTAGAGTCACCAGAAAAAATAAATAAATAAATAAAGCGCTCAAATAAATATGATCAGAAATGAAAGAGAAGTTACAACTGATACCACAGAAATACAAAGGATTATAAGAGACTACTATGAATATTTTTATGCCAACAAATTGGACAATCCAGAGAAAAAGAGGGGCGCTGGGTGGCTCAGTTGGTTGGGCGACTGCCTTCAGCTCAGGTCATGATCCTGGAGACCCGGGATCGAGCCCCACATCGGGCTGCCTGCTTGGCGGGAAGCCTGCTTCTCCCTCTCTCACTCCCCCTGCTTGTGTTCCCTCTCTGTCTGTGTTTCTCTCTGTAAAATAAATAAAATCTTTAAAAAAAAAAAAAAAAGAGAAAAAGAGACAAATTCCTAGAAACATACAACCTTCTAAGACTGAATCATGAAGAAATAGAAAATCTGAATAGACAAATTCTAGCAAAAAGATTAGATCAGTAATTAAAAAAAGTTCAGGACCAGACAGCTTCACAGCTGAATTATGCAAAAAAAAAAATCAAAAAACTAATATCAATCCTTCTGAAACTCCTCCAGAAAACGCAAGATGAGGGCACACTTCCAAGCTCATTTTACAAAGCCAGCATTACCCTGAACCCAAAACCAAACAAGGACACCACACGGAAGGAAATTTACAAGCCTATATGCTTGATAAAAACAGATGTAAAAATCCTCAACAAATTATTAAGAAACCAAATTCAATAGTACATTAAAAGAATCACACACCAAGTCGAGTGGGATTTATTTGAGGGATGCAAGGATTGACCAACATCTGTTTATCAATCAATATAACACCACATTAACAAAGTAAAGGATAAAAATCATATGATCATCTCAATAGATATAGAAAAAGCATAGGACAAAATTCAATATCCATTTACATAAAAATTCTCAATGAAGTGAGTATAGAGGTGCCCCAACATAATAAAAACCATATATAATAAGCCCCTAGCTAACATCAGACTCAATGGCAAAAAGGTCAGGAACCAGACAAGGATGCCCACTTAATCAACATAATATTGAAAGTCCTAACCAGGACAATTAGACAAGAAAAGGAAATAAATTGGAAAGGAAGAAGTAAAATTTCCATTATTTACAGATGACATACTTAGAAAACCCAAAAGTCCCCACCCCCTAAAAAACGTTATTAAAACTAATAAATACATTTAGTAAAGTTGTGAGATACAAAATCAATACACTAAAATCACTTGCATTTCTATGCACTAATAATAACAAACTTTCAAAAAGAAAAATTAAGAAAACAATTCCATTTACAATTGGATACCAAAATAATAAAATATTTAGGAATGAATTTAACCAGGGAGGACCTGGTACAGGTCCTGTACACTTAAAATACTAAGACATTGATTAAAGAAATTGAAGAAGACACAAATAAATGGAAAGATAGTCCATGCTATTGAATTGGAAGAAATAATACTGTTAAAATATTCATACTACCCAAAGCAACCTAAATATTCAGTGCTTCCCTATCAATATTCCAATGGCATTTTTTACAGAAATAAAACAGACTTTCCTCAAATTTATATGGCACCACAATAGATCCCTAATAGCCAAAGCAATTCTGAGAAAGAAGCAAGCTGGAGGCTCATGATATTACTCCCTGATTTCAAACCAGGAATCAAAACAGTATGGTTTTGGTATATAAAAAAAGGAATGAATGGAAAAAAATGGAGAGCCCAGAAATGAACCCTCGCATATATGGACTATTTATTTATGACCCAGGAGACCAGGGGAAGAAGTTTCTTCAATAAATGTTGTTGGGAAAACTTGACAGACACATGCAAAAGAATAAAATTCCACTTCTTAAAACCACTATCTTACACACACAAAAATTAACTCAAAATGGATTAAAGACTTGAATGTAAGACTTGAAACCGTAAAACTCCTAGAAGAAAACATAAGCAGTAAGTTCCTTCACATTGCTCTTGGCAATGAGGTTTTGAATCTAACTCCAAAGCAGAGGCAACAAAAGGAAAAATAAACAGATGGGACTACATCAAACTAACAAGCTTATGCACACAAAGGGAAACCATCAATGAAATGAAAAGACAACCTACTGAAATGGGAGAAAATATTTGTAAATCATGTATCTGATAAGGGGTTAACATCCAAAATATATAAGCAACTTCTGCAAATCAATGACAAAACACGAACAATTCAATTAAAAAATGTGCACATCTGAATAAGCATATTTCCAGTGAAGACAGACAGGTGGCCAACAAGTACATGAAAAGAAGCTCAGTATTACTAATGGTCAGGGAAATGTAAATCAAAACCTCTAGGAGATATCACCTCACACCTCTTAGAATGGCTATTATCAAAAACACAAGAAATAACCTGTGCTGGTGAGGATGTGGAGAAAAGGGAACCCTTGTGAAGTGTTGGTCAGAGTGTAAGTTAGTATATTCACTATGGAAACTGGTAGAACATTCCTCAAAAAATTAAAATAGAACTACCATATGATCCAGAAATTCCACTTGTGGGTATTCATCCAAAGAAAACTAAACACTAATTTGAAATACATATGCATCTCATGTTTTGAATATTTTGCAGCATATTTTCAATAGTCAAGATATGGCAACAACCCAAATGTCCATTGAGAGATGAATGGATAAAAAAGATACATATATCTTTTATATATAAATATATATAAGATGCAGATATATATATCAGCGATCAGATATACAGCCATAAAAAATAAGGAAATTCTGCCATTTGTGACAATATGGACAGACCTCGACAGCATTATGCTAAGTGAAATATGTCAGACAAAGACAATACTGAAATGATAGCCTCACTTATATGTAGACTTCAGAAACAACAACAACAAACTAAGCTCATAAATACAAAGAACAGATTGGTGGTTGCCAAAGGTACAGTGTAGGAGATGGGAAAAATGAGTGAAGGTGGTCAAAAGCTACATATTTCCAGTTACAAAATAATTAAGATGTGGGGATATAATGTACAGCACGGTGACTATAGTTAATAATAATTTGTTACATATTTGAAAGTTGCTAGGAAAGTATATCCAAGAATTCCTTAAGAAAATAAAACTTCTTGTAACTATGTGGTAACAGATGTTAAGTAGACTTACTGTGGTCATCATTTTTGCAATATATATAAATATCCTAAAACTGATACAATATTATATATCAATTATATATAAAAGAAGGAGGAGGAGGAGAAGTGAAATTCTGTCTCTCCACTCTGCTATCAACATCAACTTCAGCCTGAGGCAAAGATGGCTGCCTTTGGCGATGGAAGCTACACCTCACATGAGAAAGAGCAGAGAACCCAGGTACTTCTCCTTAGTTTGATAGGGTCGATCTAGACCAAAACATGTGAAGGAAATGACTGCATAGAGGAGCAGCAGGGAAGAGATTTAGGAATAGCTGAAATGTATATATTTGCGCTTATACACACACAGAGCTAATGGCCTGTTTCTTCAGTTTAGAATAAATCTAGTCTCAAGTACTGCTTTCATCATCATAATTACATAAACTAATAACAGCTAAGTGTTTACCATATGCCAGGCACTCTTCCAAATATCTTTACATTCACTATCTCATTATCCTCACAACTGCAACAGCCCTTTGAGTCAGCTTTTATCATCCCTGCGTTACAGAAGAAGCAACTGAAGCCACAGAAACATTAAGTCATTTGGACAAAGTCACATGGCTAGTAAGTCACAGAACTGGTATTTGACTGCAGGAAATCTGGGACATATTTCAGTATCCAGCATTCCTGGATTTGGATTCTTCCCAGTTATTTCCCAGCTGTGCAACCTTGGGCAAGTCACTTCACCTTTCTGAGCTTCATGTTCCTATTCCATGCAATGGAGTATCGTAGATATTCTCATCACTGTGCTAGTGTTCCCCAAGATCCACCCCGCCCCCCATCAGTGATTCGAAGGACTCTGAACACAGAAAAGCTGTTTTACATATAGCTATAGCTTATTATAGTGATCAGAGACACATTAAAGTCAGGAAAAGGAGTAGAGGATAGCTATAAGTTTCCAGTTATCCTCTCTCAGTGGAGTTTGCAGACAATGCTTCTTTCTTCCAATAGTAATATGGAACAACCTGTACAGAGCATTACCAACCGGGGAAGCTTATCTAAGCCTTAGTGTCCAGGATTTACCACTGGGAATTGGTAATGAGGGCCTGGAGTACCCCACCCCTTCTAAGGTCAAACTGATATAACATGGCCCAAGGCCCCCACCATTGATCACGTTATTAGCATAAACTATCTGGGGTGGCCCAAGGCCCCAGTTATACAAAGGGCCTCTTATCAAGCAAGATATTCCGAGGATTGGGATGCCTGGTCACTCAGTTGGTTAAGTGACTGCCTTTGCCTCAGGTCATGATCCTGGAGTCCCAGGGTTGAGACTCACATTGGGCTCCGGGGCTCTGCAGGGAGTCTACTTCTCCCTCTGACCCTCCCTCTCTCATGTTCTCTCTCTCTCTCTCTCTCTCTCTCTCTCTCTCTCTCATTCTGTCTCTCTCAAATAACTGATAAATAAAATCTTTAAAAAAAAAAAAGATATTCCAAGGATTTGGAAATTCTGTCCCAGGAGACAGTCAAGGACCAGTTTTTTCCTTTGGAATGTGAAGGGTGTGAACAACGCAGGCCTGGTGGTTAATGCTTTCCTACAAAATTAGATGACATGAAATTTGTAACATTTCTTAAGTCAGTTTCTTAGGCCTGTCTTGTGGCCATCAATCAGTTCTCCCTCCTTTACCCCCATCCTCAGAGCCAGAAAGCAGCATTTAGCAATTTAGGACTTGACAGGATCCATCTAGTTTAAACTTACTGATTACACTTATTCAGAGATTGATATTTTCTATTTCTGGTCCCACAATTCATAAATATCAATAAATTGCTATAATTTAGAGTCATAGAACCCATATTTTTAAAAAGGAAGATTTCTCAAAAGCCATAACACTTATCATAGCAAGAAATGCAAATGGTTTGGAGTTACACTGTATGATAAATACATGAAATACATCAGATTGGTTCCTTCTGAAGTCAGATGATCTCTTTTCATTTTATTCAGGAATATGTAGACAAATCCAGAGGTCTATTTTTCTATTTGGACTTTTTGCCAATAATTGCAAAGATATTTTGATTGCACACATCCTTCTAATATAACTTTTACCTAGCCCCTACAATTTATGTGTATTAATTTATTTATAAATTATGTGCACCTATAATATTTTGCTAATATAAATATAAATTACACAATAGAAATCTTAAAAAGACTAAATTAAAAAGTAAATGTAAATAGAAGTTCTAATATTATCTTTCTTTAATTGAGTGGATCATCTTGTGAATCACTTGGGCATAGAACTTCTATGCAGATATCATTATTCTCCACAGTGAAACCATACACCAATTCCTTAATATCAGATTGCTGGTTAGCTTGGGATCTCTGAGGTCCTCACCTCAACATTATTGAAACAACATTATATTATGGTGAACAGGATTTGATAAAGTAGTAGGAGTAATAATCGATACGTATAAAATAGTACATGGAATGTTAAACTGTACGGCAAGGAGAAGAGAGAGTCAAGGCCATCTCTAGATGTTGGATTTATTAGACAAGGATAATCAGGAAGGGTCTACAAAAGAGGGAGACATATGGCTGGCTTTTGAGATGAATGGAATTGGGTTGGGAGGTAGAAGCATAAAGTGAGCAAATTCCTGGAGGGAGGGTCACTAATATGACCAAAACTGGGGAGAATGTGAGACCAGCCCAACTGAAAGACTCAGGCAGGCCAATCTTGAAGCTTCTGAATTCCTCTGCCATTGTGGTCTTTAAAGCAATCCAGTCTGGTTCCCTTCCTAACATTCAGGAGCTCCAGAGGCTGAAAGCAGACCTCTCAGACCTCAAGGTGATGAAGTTCTGTCTTCTATTCTCACAGGTCAACTCCCTTCCACCTCCTTTCCTGAACCTCATAGCCTCTGGCTGGCTTTCAGGCCCTTCCCCAAGTAGTCATCAATCACAGGGTTTCTCTAGGTGGGATGAGGTGGGATAGGTGATAGGAGGGGAGTCTCAGTCAGATGGAGGGCCTTCCTGTGAGGGTAAGCATTTCATGTTTTCAAGTTAAAAGTCCTGCCAGTAAGCTATGCATCATCTTGTGCTTTACGCAGTTTTCATTCAAAAGGTGTGTAGTGGGCTGAGGTTGAAATAAGATTCCACTGATATATCAACTCTTTCAGTAAAGTTTGCTTTGTATCATGCGTTGTGAATGTTCCCTCTCCCAAAAGTAGGTCTGAAGAAAGCTCACTGAGAAGAGGGCAGGGATGGTGGGTGATGTGGCAGGAAGTGTGTGTTAACGGAGCTAAAAATTAATTGGCATGTGTGGGGGAAATGAAAGGGACAGATGTTGAGGAGAGGCCAGTTGCCAGCACACAGGGATAAAGCGCCTGTCTTTCTGCCGGGGCTCAAACCAAGCTCCTAGGAGAAATGGTTTTGCTGCCTCAAGGTCTTAACGGAACATTAGTCAGGACTGTGGGGACTGAGCTTTTGCCAAGGAGATGTCATCCTCAACCAGATCTCAAAGAGGCAGTGCAAGCGTGGGGCTCTGCTCCTTGTACACTGTTTCAGACCAGCCTCTTCCAGGCTGGTAGGCTCCCATAGCACCTTCACTGAGCAAAATTCAAGAAACTTTTCATTTTCTCTCAGCACTCCCTGTGCATGGTCCTTGACACGTTCAAGATCCACCAAATCTCCAGACTCAACCCAGCCACACAACAGGCCTCAGGCCACACCTGTTATTCTTTACAGCGTTATGATCTGTTAGGGCACTGGGACTTCTATGGAGATAGGTTTCCAAGTGTAATTCCATTCATTCAGTGATTCCCAACAAAGATATAGTGAGTGTTTCCACTGTACTTTATAGAAGCACGTGGTTATATGCTGGAGATCTATTACTGAACAAAATAAATATTCTCACTCTTGTAGAGCTTATATTCCAGTGGAAAATGATCATCAGTAAACAATAGGCAGAACAAATAAGTTCTGATGGAAAGGTTGTGTACTATGGATAAAAAGAAAAAGCAGAGTAAAGGGGATAGGGAGTGTTGGGGAGGTGAATGACAATTCCCAATCAAGTGATCAGAGCAGGCTTCACATTAAAGGGAGTACGTGGATTTTAGAGGGAAGAGATCAGTGGGAACAGCCAGTACAAGCCCAAAATGGGGAGGCACATGAACAGAAGGAGTAAGAGAGTGAGAGTGAGGGGTCGGGGGGGAAGAGTAGGAAATGAAGTCAGAGAAGAATGGGGCCAGAACACCAACGAATTGTGGGCAATAATAAGGCCTTTGGTTTGGGGTCTGGGTGAAATGGGAACCACTGCAGTGTTTTCAGCAGAGAAGAGACATGACCTGACATGCTTTGAACAGATCTCTCTGATTACAGTGTTGAGCTAAGGGACAATTATAGAGATAGGGCGATGACTTAGGAGATTATTACAGTGATCGAAGCAAGAAATGATGGCAGCTTGGACCAAAGTAGAGAGAAGTAATTGGACTGTACATACAGCTTTTTGGGACTGTACTCTGCTTTAGTTATGCTTGAGTGTCTTAAGGTATAAGCTCCTACATGGCCTTTTCCATATGCTAGTGATGTGCTCTAGCTTGAGTTTCCCAAACTTATTTTCATATAACACTCATTAAAATCAGCACTGGATAGTGGTGTTTTAATGTCTACACTTCAGAGAAAATATTGGTACTGGCCACCCACCTATATCTCGTATAAAATGTTTTTGCTTTTCAATGGAGTTAGCATTCTAAGAATGAGAAATATACATAAAAATCAGAATTCCTAGCTTTACTTTAAGAATTGGAGTATCTGGCATTTGCATTTCTCATGGTAACCATCAGCTACACCTGAATAGCTACTCCCACTGTACCTTCCAATTCCCCCTAAATCCCTCCATGGTCCTTTACACATGTTGACATTACATGCCTGAACCATGTAGGCACTGGGGGTTGTGAAACTGCTCCGGGCCAGAAGGAGTTTTGAGGACCAGGAGGGTCAGTGATGTGGAACAAGACCGCAGATGCTACTAGGCTGTTAGACTCTGGGTGATGGGACACTTGGGCAGATCAAGAATTTTAAAGCTCATTTGCCCACACACATATTCTCTTGGGATTTTTCTCTAAAAACATTGATCTCCCTCCCTGAGTCCCTCCTTCCCCTCTCACATAGCTGGTATGATGAGACAAGGCAGACTTTTCCCAGCTTGTGACAAAGGTTACTTCTCTCCCTCTGTCCCTTATAAAGAGTCCAGAAGGTCTAAGGTCAGCTTCAGGTATCAGAACCCATGGAAAGGGTGGCAGAGACGACATACTCTAGACTTCAGGAAGAACATTGCCGTCTCTTGCTATTGTAGCTATCATTTTCTGCCTTTTGTTGCCTTCTGACTAGTAAGATCTGGAGGGCCAACACAAGTATGAGGCTCTAAGTGACAGACTTGATCCACAGATCATGGGCTCTTCAGCTCTTCAGGACGAGGGGCTCCATGGAGACCTCTGTAGTCAAATTCCTCTAGTCGTGAAATATGTGCATTTGCTTAGGGTTTCCCTTGTGAAACTGAGTGTCTATAAGCAAATGGTGAATGAAATGGTGACTGGAGGTTCTGGCAATCCAATAAATGGATTTCAGCCTTAAATCATCCCTGGTAGGAGGCAATAAGAGATTTGTGGCCCTCAACTGAGAATATGAAGTCAATGAAAAATATTTCAAAGGTTTTCTTTCTACACTTATTAGAAAAAGCTAAGGAAAGACTCATTCTTCTTTCCCTCCCCTCTTGCTGTGGATCCTGAGGATGGAGCAACAAGGTGTACCTTACCCATTGTACAATACAGTGTCAAGCACACCACTGCATGGCCATTACCAAAATCATCCACACACTTAACGTAGCTTAAAATTCCAACAGTCTTTAATCTCACAATTAAAAATGAGACTTACCAGGCAAACCATAGAAGCACCTGCCCTCTTGTGGCACTGGTCCTCTGAAGGTCTCAGGGTAGCACAGAGAAGGTAGAAGATGATAAGAGGAAGAATCCACGTGCATTTACTGACCACTTTTCACCACAAAAGGAGAATTAAGCAATATCTTGGTTCAGTCTGGACTCAGGAAGAAACATCATGAAAGATTTTGGGGGTTTTTGTTTTGTTTTTTTTGTTTTGTTTTTTGGGTTTTTTTTGTTTTTTTTGTTTTTTTTGCATCTCCTTGACTTTTCCTAATTCCCACACTCCCATCACCATGGCAACGTACTTATAAAGGCAGAAGAAGCGACTTGTGAATCTTAGCTCCTTGACCTTCAGGACTCTTTGTTTTATTTTATCTTTTTGAAGACCATAGGTTACCTAATTTGTACACTGCAAGGGAGAGGATTTCTACAGAGGGATGTGGGAAATAGCATGGAACTTCTAAATGGTTAGGTGGAAACAGCAAGAGAGCCATCACGCTAATGACTGGTCACTGGAGGCTATTCCAGCAGCAGAGGAGTGTGTCAGGCCCCTAACTGAGAAGAGTTGGGGTAGAGGACTAAAATGTTTATGACTGTTCTAAGTTCACTCCTAGTCCTGTTTGAATGTTAGACTTCTTACCATTGAAATTTGTCTATGCATGTTTAACTTATTATTACTGATGAATAGCAATATCCAGGAGAAACTATTTTAAATTCTAAGGTAGAAACAACTGACACCATATCACTCCAGCAGAATAGTTTTAAGTAGAGAAAGACCAAATCTAAGACCATAGATGAACACAATGGAGACAAGCAAATAGACTCACTCAGAGTTAGTAGGCAATATGTAAAGAAAATGCTGAAGTCTATTATTTAAACAGTTTACCTTTAGGTGTATGAATTAAACTTGGGCATAGAGTGCACTGGAGATGTGGAGTTTTAGGGTCCTTGCCCTCACAAAAGAACTTACGTAATGCATTTGATAGGGTTTTAAATTCTAACGCACATGTCCTTAACTGTAGAGAACAAACTGATGGTTACCAGAGGGCAGGTGGGTGGAGGGATGGGTGAAATAGCTGAAGGGGATTAAGAAGGACCCTTGTGATGAGCACCAGGTAATGTATGGAATTGCTGAATCACTATATTGTATACCTAAAACTAATATAATACTGTCTGTTAACTATACTGGAATAAAAAGAAAAATTATAATAAACTTAAAAAATTTGAATGATTGTCCTGATTTTGGGTGAAATAAGGAGCTTAAGTAGATTTCAGCCTTAAATCATCCCTGGTATGAGGCAAGTCCATTCAATGTGGTTCCCAGATGCCCCTAAACAAGCTCTAATTTGAGCCAGGTGCTCAGGCCTGGTCAATCTCCTATAGCTACCCAAGTGGCACGTCCAGGTGTCTGAGCCCAAAGCAGCAGCAGTCAATGCATTATTGGGAATGGTAACTAGAGGCCCTGGATGGGTCTGGCGCTGTCTCCCTGCTCTGTGCCACATTTGTTACTGACCATAGTCCAAAGACCTGGTTTTTTATTTGTTGTTTTTTAATTTCTGACTCATTTGAAATCTGAAGAAGGATGAGGACCTCAGGATGCAAATGACAAAATGTACTTTGTACCCTTGCAAATGGTTTGAGCCCCCTCAATTCTTTATGTGTTCAAGTCACTGACACAAGGACAAAACATCTCAAAGAACAGAGATATTCTGAATCCTCACAGAGCAATTCCTGAGGACACCCTGCTGTCACCAAACAATAGCAGCCAAACAGAAACAGGAAAACAAGATCAACCATCCCGGAAATCAAAGAGAGCTTGAGGGGGGAAGGGCGGATAGGAGGGGTAAGAAAGCAAACATATGGAAGAGTTTTCAGTTATGGAGGAAGGAA
The DNA here is from genome assembly GCA_004023965.1 of Spilogale gracilis. Taxonomy (NCBI): domain Eukaryota; kingdom Metazoa; phylum Chordata; class Mammalia; order Carnivora; family Mephitidae; genus Spilogale; species Spilogale gracilis. The sequence goes on along the minus strand of PITA01000135.1, from coordinate 126,539 downwards.
GCCAAACACAGGGGCCATTATTTCAATTTTCCTCAGTTTTTGACCTTAAGAGATGCCCAGGAAATACTTTATGCTAATTCTCATTTCTCGAAAAGCTGAAAAATCTTTCAAAACTAGAAAGAAGTCAGTGTAGCTTACAATTGTTTTATTTTATTTTTTTCTTTTTTTCCGTACCCCCGTCCTTCAAAATAAACTGCATTTCTTCTACCCAGGAGTTTAACTAGTTCAAAGCTGTTGCATGAGTGACAATTTCACTAAAATAACCAGAAAATATTTGCAAGGCAGAAGTTCTCATGAAGTTAAATACTGCACGGGACCATTTTATGCAACACTGGATTCATTCACTTTTAAAAATCCTGGACACATAGAGGATACCCTCTTTTAAGAAGAGCACTTTGGGATTTTATTAATTTCCATGGTGCTTCTTGGCCTATTTGCACCTTTTTGTCAGTAGAATTCTCTGCAGAGAAGCAATTTAGCTGAGAAAAAAATAAACAGACCAGAATTTAAAGGACTCTTTTATCTTCGTAAGCCTCACATGGTTTCTGACTGATATTTCAGTAAACATAGTCTAAAATTTTCATGGGGATAAACAACCTTTTGTAATATTTTTCTCACAAAAATTTTCATACTTTTCAGAAATTAATTAATATTCACAGCCATCAATGTGAAAATGGTACGATTTCTATTATGGAGTCATTTTAATCACTCAAGATACATAAGCTGCTGAGCGTTTCTTGGATTGCAAGACAAGCCAATCAAAACAACAGAGTAAAAAATAATCTCAGGTAAACAGGCCCCAGGATCCTTTCATACACAAGTGCAAATTTTTGAGTGTGTGTGTGCATGCAGGATGCATTTTAAAACAAGTCTTAATTCTCTCAAAATGTCACTTGAAAAGCAAAGCAAGATTAAAGGTGAAAATCTGAGAAATTTTATCTTCGTAATAACTCCACCATTATGCTTTTTCCCCAATATTTTATTTATTTATTTGACAGAGAGAAACACAGCTAGAGAGGAAACACAGCAGGGGGAGTGAGAGAGGGAGAAGCAGGCTTCCCCCCTGGAGCAAGAAGCCCAAGGCCGGGCTCCATCCCAGGACCCCCGGATCATGACCTGATGCTTAACGACTGAGTCACCCAGGTGCCTCTAGCTTTATGTTTAATAACAGTGCCACCTTTTAATGCACAGTGTTGCCTGAAAAAGAATTCTCCTAACAGAATCTTGATCTTAATATTCATTTATTAAAATTGAAAGTGTACCTATTACTTATCCATCTATCGGGTCACAAAAATCATTGCATAGTTTGCAACAATCAAGAAATAAACTAACATTATGTAAAGTCGTAAGGAGAATTGGGATACTCATAGTCCCCGGCTACGAAATCCATTGTACTTTCCCAAATCCTTGTGGTGTCGGAGTAAATCCCACCAGAGGCTGTGGAGAAAACCCTACCAATCCTGGAACCAGGGATCAAGAAGCAGGTAATGTTGTCACGGGGGCCAGAGTGCGGGAGGGGAAAGACTTGTGCTGGAAAATCCTCCCAAGTTCTGCCTCCTGTTACAGAATTGGACAACCCGGCAGCGGGGGGCGAGCGTTCTACCCGGAAACGCGAGGCTTTACCAGAAGGGTCCCGCCCCCTTTTGACTCAACAGCGCATGGTCGGTCTGCGTGTCTCATACCTCGCCTGTCTCACTCACCTGTTACCTTCCTCACACTTGTAGGCATTTGAGTTGACTCTGGCCATTAAGAATCCGTTACCCATACCTTTTAGCTTGCAAAGTTCCACCTGGTCTTATTTATCCTCATCTCCGGGAAGCTTTCCCTACTCCTCTGAAGACAGGTCTCATGTCTTAATGGCCACAGGGTCCTGTACCGGCCTCTGATATTGTGCTTTATAATGACGGCTTAATGTGCTTACCGCCCCAAGGTTTGTATGAGGGCCCTGCAGCAATACTGGGATGAGCATATTCCCCAAGCCAGGAAGAGATACAAGATGAAATAGGTTAAGGGCCATATTCATACACAATTAAGGAGACCATAAAAGACTTCTTAGAGCAACTGATATCCAAAATACTTTGCGAAGGTATTTGTGGGAAAGATGAGGCAGAGAATATGTTCCAGATGGAAATGACAGAAAATGGAGAGGATTTAGGGATCAATGAGTCAATAGGATGTGTCTAAAGCATGGGGAGAGGGCCAGGGGAGACAGTGCAAGGGCTGAGAAGTGGGCACTCAGGCAACTAAATCGCGGGAGTCCTTCCGAGGACTGTGAATGGCTGAGTGACATAATCAGAGCCTGACCATGGTGGCATAGCAGCAGAAATCAGAAGGGAGAGAGACAATATGAAAAATAAGCATTTGTTGAGTTTGCCAGACCTGTGGTGTTTGCTTTTTATCTATGATTTCTTTTTATCCTCAACCTATGAAGAGGTTGTTAGAATTCTTATTTTAATTATGGAGGGGAAAGCTCACAGTTGGTAAGTAAACTACTTAGCTCTCTATCTCTGTGTCCTTGACATCTTATGCAATAAGCGTTCATTGCAGGAGTATAGACAAAGATGAACACATGAATGAACAAATGAATGGAGAGATGGGTGGAGCCAGTGCTGAATCAATCTGGCATGCTAAGACAATGTTCTTTTCCTTCCACTGTCCAAAGAGGTTTCCATGGGCAGCAATAGGCTCAATAAAAGTCTGAACTGAGCTGTGGTCTTAAGAGGAGGTGGAGGGCCAGCAGGAGAGGAACTGGTGAGCTAGAATCACACGGCATCAATGAAGTCCCTTCTAGGAAGACCAACAACCCTGAATTTCCTGAAACAAAGGGGTTTGTAAGTAATACGAAATTTTCAGTGATGTTATTGGGACTGGTGGTTCTCTTACAGGGATCCCAGAGGAAAGAGTCCTATATCACAAGGTGGGAGGCAGAGGGGCCAGGAAACCTTTGGAAAACAAGTAATGGACATAGGTGGGGGTCCACAGATGGACAGTGCGGGTTCTAAAGCAGTAATGGGTATTAGCATCCTTGAAAGACTTGCTGAAACACAGTACTGGACACCACCCCAGAATTTCTGACTCACTCAGTGGTGTGACATGGAAGCCAAGAGTCTGCATGTATTTTTTTGAGAGAGAATGTACGTGTGAGTGGGGGTAGCTAGCAGTGGAAGGGCAGAGGGAGAGAGGAGAATTTTTTTTTTTTAAAGATTGTATTTATTTATTTGACACACACACAGAGAGAGATCACAAGCAGGTAGAGAGGCAGGCAGAGAGAGAGAGAGGAGAGAGAGGAGGAAGCAGGCTCCCTGCTGAGCAGAGAGCCCGGTGCGGGCCTCAATCCCAGGACCCCAAGATCATGACCTGAGCCGAAGGCAGAGGCTTTAACCCACTGAGCCACCCAGGCACCCAAGGGAGAGAATCTTAAGCAGGTTCCACGCCCTGCACCGAGGGTAATACAGGGCTTGATCTCAAGACCTTGAGATCATGACCTGAGCCGAAATGGAGAGTCACACATTTACCCAATGCAGTCACCGAGGTGCCCCAAGAATTTGCATTTCTAACAGGCGTTGCTGTTGCTCTGGAATCACACTTTGATAGACACTGCTTCCCAGTGGGAAAAACTCTTCTCTAGGCCTCAGCTCATTTGCTCCTCCTGATAACCTTGTGGGGAGGTCTGGGACTGGCGGGAAGGTCTAAGGGTAACTGATGGCCTGCACACCTGTACCATCTTAGACCAGGGAAGAAATCAAAATAGGTGTCAGACTAGACACTGCCTTGGAGCCCAGTCCCTGGGGCTTTATCTGTATTTCCTTACAAGACCAACCCTGATGCTCCAGTACCAGATACATCTTTACATCCTCAAAGAACCTTGATTTTTCTAAGATTTTATTTATTTATTTGAGCGAGAGAGTGAGAGGGCACATGAGAGAGGAGACGGTCAGAGAGACAACCAGACTTCTCATGGGGCTGGGAGCCCAATGTGGGACTCGATCCTGGGACTCCGGGATCATGACCTGAGCCAAAGACAGTTGCTTAACCAACTGAGCCACCCGGGTGCCCACCCCCAGAGGACCTTTATGTACAGTGAATGCTCTTCTCAAGTCCCTGCATTCAGAGAAGCAGTCTCTTCTAACTAGACAGCATACTCAAAGTCCTGCTTTTTCCCACCCTGTGCTATGCATTGCTTACCCTGTGATCCTCAGCAAATGGTTTCTATTTCCCAGGAGTGCTCTTCCAGAACCTGCCCTATTCTGGTGTATACAGAGTTACCTGGCTATAGGAAAGGAGTTATTTATTTGTAGTTAACAACTTCCCCAAAGCACCCCTAAGTCTTTATCTGACAGTTTGTGGATTAAGCCAGAGGTGGCTTGCATAAGCTTTTACACCTATTGAGGATGCCAGTTGGATATAGGCTACCAACTTTTATAAAAGAGATTAGAGGCAAAAAGCTTATTTGTATGTATTCTTTACAGTTCATAAAGTGCTCGCACAGGTCATGTTTAGTTAATCCTTATAAAATTCCTTCAGGTATCTTCCACATTTTAGAGATGAAGAGCATAGAGTGACATATCCTAGGGTTGTCAGCTAAGAAGCAAGGGGCTGGCACCTCTTCTCTTTTACCCCGTCTCTCTGCTAATTGCAAAGGCAGGAAGTCAAATCAGCTGCATTCTCCCACATGGACATCATGCAACATACATTCTTTCAGATGAATGTCAAGCCTGTGAAATATAGACACTAGCCAGCCCTTCACACTCTATGTCTGTAGCAAAGGCCCCCATCTTTCCTGTAGGTCTTTAACCACTTTGTATCATAAATTGCACATATACCTGCCTATGTTCTCCAACTCCATGGTCAGACCTAGCAGATTGATGCCTTTGCATTCTTTCCCTTCTCGCCCAGCCCCGACAATGATGCTGTGTATGTAGCTGGAGCTCAGTGAGCATGTGCTAAATGAATATTTGCTGACTAGGACCCGAGAACCTGACCTTTGTGCATTTCTACAAACACCAGACTGAGTGAAGCAGCTTTCCTACTGCCGCTGTCATATATGGCCACAAACACAGTGGTTTAAAACAACACCAATTTCTTATCTTACAGTTTGGAAGTTTGAAATGATTTCATGTGGCTAAACCGAAGGCGTTGGCTGGATTGCCTTCCTTCTGGAGGCTCTAGAAAGAATCTCTTTTCTTGCTATTTGCAGGGTCTGGAGCCCCTGCCTTTGTTGCCTCGAGGCCTTCCTTCCATCTTTAAAACCAGCAACAGGAAGGTCGAGTCATCGCATGGCATTGCTCTGGCCTTCTCCGATACTGCCCCCTTCCACCTTGAAGACTCTTGTGATTACACTGGGTCCACCTGGATAATCCACCATGAAGTCATCTGATTAACAATCTTAATTCCACCTGCAACCTTAATTCCTCTTTGCCAAGTAACATAACAAATTCACAGGTTTCAAATTCAATGTCAGGGTGGAGACATTTGGGGAGGGGAAATGGACCTTCTTCCTCCCGGCATGCTGAGGGAGCCAGAACGTAAAAGGTGTCCAGAAATTGGTAAAATTCACACAAACATAACGCACTGAAAGCACCTGTTACTACCGTCTCCTGTCTGGGCATCGTTTCTAAGACATCTGTCTCTGGGCTAAGGGGCTAGCGTATATTTTGCGCATACATTTAATACTTACATCCATCTTGTGATATTGGTATGAGCCCTACTTTTAGACTAGGAGACAGAGGCAAAGAAAAATTATGTGACCACTGATGATCCATAGAAGTTCTCAGCATAAGCCTCTTCACATCACTCCACACCCAGTCTCCTGGTGTCCTCCTCGGTTCCACGTAGCGGGCCCCACACAGCTCTGCATTTTCATAGGCCCTCTTTCCATAACTCACAGCCCAGATCCTACCTACCTATACAGGAGGTAGGGTAAAAGGAGACCTGGCAAAACCCTCCAGCAGGTAATTCTTAAGGGATTTGTTTTCCCTCTTATTCTTGTTGTTCAAGGAGACAGATGATAATTAAAATGTCAGAGCCCTTCATGCTTCCCTGATCAAGATAACTACTTTACCACAGGTGATAGAAAGAAAAGGAGAAAAATGTCTGCTGTGGGGAGCAGAGGTGATGATTCTGAGAAGGGGGCAAAGCTGGGGAAACGGATTCCCCTAGGCTCAGGGGAGAGCAGACATCAGCTCCAGCGGACCTTCAGTGAGGGCTCCTGCCTGAGGTCTGCAGGGGGCTTCCCTCTCCAGCCTGCCGCCCAAACTCTCATCCCTACCAGCCTGAAGAAAGCCAGTTCCCAGCAGATCCATCCCACGGCTTGCTAATTCTATCCAATCTCTTCAATTCAGTTAATTCCCAGTTTCAGTAACAGAAGCAGCAGCTGTCAAGATCAGCAGCTGTGTTCTTTGTCTCTAGCTCTACCTCTCCACCTTCTCTCTCCAAGTTCACTTAGTGGATCACATACAACCTTCTAGGGGGGAAAAGGGAATAAAGGTCCTAGAGAACATGAGAGAAGAAAGGAGAAGTGAACTGGCAGGAGCTTCAAAGTATTGGGTCGGTTGGACACAACAGAATTCTTCCGCAACCTCCAAGTCTCAGTTTCAAATGGAACAATCTCCTGAGTGCCCACATGCTCTTCAGAACAGTCAGTTCCCAAATTTACCATGACAAGGAAGCGGCTCTGGACATCCCAGCCTGCTGAGACCAAGGCATGGTTCTGCTGCACCTGACCTGTGAGCAAGCTCACACCACGTGTGACCACCCCGCAGGGCGATATTACCTGGACTGGCCTCCACCCTGCTCAAAAGACATATGCATGGATGCCAGGCCAATGTCAACGGGCCACAAAGATTCCTACACACTCTCAGTTTCTGTCTTTATCTCACTGACTAAGCCACATTGTCCTAGCAGCCTCATTAAGAAAGTGTGATCTGCAACTATCCTGGTGAATTTCTGGAGGGAATTTTAGAAGAAACAGTCAGAACAAAGCTGGGAGACAAGATTGCCAGAGTTCAATGAGCGAGGGGAGAATTTAAAAAGATGAGGTTCTGCAACTAAGGGAGGTAGGAGATCATGTTGGTTCCTGTAGGTTGTTGATTTTGAATTATTTTTTATTTTTTTATTATTATTTTTTTTCTGAGTGAAATAGCCTGTATTTTAGGATACAGGCTATTTCACTCAGAAAGGAGGAGTGGTATGATCTAGCTTCAGTGTCAGGGGGCTAAAACCCAGTTAGCCATTGCAATAATTCAAGCAAGCCATGATGAATGCTCATACCTGAGTACAAAAGTAGACATATTTTGAAGATAGAGGATGGATAGGGTACCAGAGAATGACGGGAGCCTGGGATGGTGCCATTGTTTTTGGCTTGAACAGCAAGAAGGGTGGAGTTGCCATCACTCAGCTCAGGGTGGCATACCTGAAGAGGATTTGGTGAGGGAGAATAAAGAAATGAGGGAGTTACCAGTATGTCAAGCCATGGGGTTCAGTGAGATCACCAAGGGAGTCAATTTAGAGAAGAAGATACTCCAAATTAAGAGTTGAGGCGGCAGAGGAGGAATGGTGAAGGAGCGGTAGGATGGAAACCGAGAGCATATGGAAACCCGGTAGCGGGGGTGGGGGGGGAAGGGTTTGAAGCCAGGCCTCGGGCAAATTATGGAGCTGCACTTTTCACAGCTGCTAAATGGGAATATTAATGTCTCCTATGATGTCATTGTACTATGTGTTAGTCCATTTAACAAACTGAGACTTAAGTGTAGTTGCTGTTTTCAGTACTCACTTTGAGAAACATAATTCCCTGCCTCGAATAGGAGGTTACATATGCATGAGACACCGGGCCCAATGCCTGACCCCAGAAGGCGCTCAATAGATAATGTTACTTCTCTGCTCGGAATAGTAATTGCCTATGTGTGGCCTATGTGGATTCACACTCTCCTTTGCTTCCTGAGACCAATTAAAATTACTTAGTGCTAATTAGTCAGTATGGATCAGCAAGGGAATCTTTCCTTTCTCTACCACTCCACCCATTTCAGTCTAAAGCTATAATACGTCATCAGATATGTGGATTTCTTCCGTGGTTAGGGAACAAGAAAAGTCCATTTTGAGAGCTAGTAACTAGTCTTTACCTGGGCTGACCCAAGAGCCTTCGGGGCCCGAGAGTCACCCTCAGGGAGGCCGGCTGCCCAATCCCAGCATGTACACAACTTAGCCTGATGCCTTATCTCCCAAACCAAGAAGGAGCTGAAATAAAGCAAAGAGAGTTTCCAAAAAGGGAAAGGAATCAAGGAAGGATGTGGCCTGGAGGGCTCTGTTTTACCCAAGGCCCAAGGAGAGGTTATGCAGATCCATTGTGTACATGTTCCCAAAAAGCTCACGTGGGCTTAGGTATGTATGTGAGACTCCTTTATTTTCCCATAAGCTAAGGAGCCACCTCCTTCAGTCATCCACTTGGAGTATTCCAGTAGCCTGCAGCTCAGAGTGGTGCCTTCTCCTCCCTTTCCTGCCCTCTCTCCAGTCCTCCTTTCTGCAGGACGGATCTGACACTGGGACCCCACTCCCTCTGGCTAGGTAACCAGGGCAGACAACAGCCCCCAGAGCCTCGGCAGGCATCCCCGAGGAAGCTGCCACAGGGGGCCAGGTCCCCCGGCTGTGTTCTCTCTCCCTTGATGTCGTCCTGCCCATCTGGGCTGCTGCTGAGGGTGGGCCCCTGGGGCCTGCTGTTTTCGGTATGACTGTGGGTGACATTGCACACAAGCTCCAGTTTCTCTCACATCGCCTTTGTTTTGATCTACAGGAGTCTGCTGAGTTTTTGGGGGCCTTGTCATGTTAACAAAAATAAATGTAATAATATGCACTTGAAAAGGCTCACATGTCTTGATATTTTAATAAGCTTTTGATTCAACAGGGACCTCTGAGGCTTTTAAAAGTTTAAAGTTAATAAAGACAGTAAAAGAAAAAAATATGAATTGTTTTTAATTATTATTATACAGGATTAACCAAGCCAGTTGTGTATAATTAGACAGTAGCTACCTTGCATCGTGGAGGCAGTAAATAGGCCCACAGGGGGGCTGCCAGAAGGCTGAGGTGTTTACAAGACACGGGAGATGTTTTCACCAAGCACATAATCCCTGTTGCAGTTACTATTGCTTTTATAATGGATGTGTTCATTACGACCGGAGACTAATATGTGTATCTATCATCTTTCTAGCACAGATGACTCTGAAGTGGGGGATGACAGTGGAGAGTGTACAACAGAATTTGGTGGTGAAATTATTAAGAGAGCCCATTAGCATGCAGCTTTTCTGTGTTTTTTGTTACCATTGGTAAGAGGAATTTTAAGAAGTTAAATAAACTATTGCCAAAGGAGCGATAGAGTGATGATTAAGATATTACTAAGAAAGTTGTATTTTTTTTTTTTAAATACCTCCAGCAGTGAAAGCAATGGGCCAGGAGAGCTGGGCCTTTGTTATGAACCAATCTATGACTTTGGGGAATTCATTCGTTAATTTAACATTTATTGAATGCTGCCATATGCCAGGCATTGTCTTAAGCACTGGAGGGAAATAATGAGAAAGAAACACTGGATCTTTCTACCTAGGGGTTCCCAAACAGGGGTGTCCCTCAGAGTTGCCAGAAATATTGCAAAACACACTCCTTGTGACCCCAGACCAGACCTTACAGGACCAGTAACATCTCCAGGATAGGACCCAGGCTGCTGCAGTTTGAGTAATTGTTGCGGTAATTCTGAAGGTTTCTGATTGGAGTGGGAGAGAAGATAATTAAACAATAAAATATGATGAGGGTTATGAGAGAAGTGTTTGCTCTCAGCTTCCAGGCCTACATTTTTATAGTGGCAATAATACTACTTGTACCGTGTATCCACCTTAGGTCAGGTCCCCGAGGGAGCAGACTCCAAGAAGGAGCATGTAGGACATTTCCAGAGGAGTGCTCTCAGGAGAAACCCTCGTTGGGAGTGAAATGGGCCAGTCCTTGGCTTCTCCCTGGCAAGGATGTGACGTGTGGCACGGCAGCTCACTCCAACAGTGGGCCAGTGGCCAGAGTGAGTCAGCGGTCAGCCATCTGTACCACCTGCAGCCCTATTCCCACCAGCAGGAGGAATGTGACCCTCAGTCCTGAAGGGGCATCTGGGTGGCACACCACAGCATCCCCTACAGTGTCCTGCAGAAATAGATATTTCAGTGGAGACTGGAAATTTACTTCAGAAGATAAGAAGTTACTCATTTTTTATTATTAACCCATAAATAGATTTGCTTTTGAGAGCGGCTTTTGAATTTTATGCATTTTCAACGTGAGAATGATGTGGCTGTGACATTCGTCTCCCTGTGATCCCACACTGCTGATAAGGCTGAGCTGGCTGGCTGGGCTAGCACCCTGTTTCTCTCCCAGAGCTTCTCGTGGCTTCTGCAAAACTCCCCAGCCTGCCCACTTTGGATAGGAAGGTACATTTCCAGGGCAAGACTAACAAATCGACTAACAGTTGGTAAGAGACATAAACGGGGCAGAGCTCCCCTGCTCTAAGCTTTAAATCAGCTGTAGGTACTACTTGGAGTACTAGTACTACTAGTAGTAGTAGTACATACTGCAACTACATCAAAAGTGGTAGCTCTTTCATTTATATCTGTTGAAAAATTTTCCTACTCAAGGAGGCATTGTTGGAGTTGTTTCATGCATTCAAACAAAGAGCTTAAACCCAGTGTTTCTCCATTACAGCATCTAGAAATGCTGGGGCTAATTAAAATGACCTTTTTTTAAGATCTCTCTGGCTTGAACAGTCTCTGATCCCTTAAGTATTTATCTGGGGCTGGGAGAACCATATTTCCTCCTAGACGAGAGGAGGCAATATACGGAGGCCTCCACAAAGAAGCCTGCTTTGCTAAAATGGAAGGATTTTAAAACTCCTCTAATGTAACAACAAGGCTGCAAGGAGAATTTTTTCTTTTTTTTTTCCCATGCAGCTTCTTCAGTACCATCTCTTCTGTGTTCACACTGGAGTTGGGAGGTCAGTAAGTAATCATACACGATGAGGGCTGCAAATAGGAAGGTAATACAATGGGAAGAAAACAAATGATTGAAATTGGGTACAAAGTAGAAGCCTCCTTCATTGTCTTGACTGAACATATATTATACTTAATCCTCAAGTCATGTTTACGCATGCTATGGAGGCAGTTAGGCAATCAGGATGAAAAGTATCAATTTTTAAAACAATTGTACATTTATTTAGAAAGCCATCTCTCATCAGACTGCTCCATCTTTCAGCACGGTCAAGAATATTTTAAACAACAAAACATGCCTCGTGCAGCTTCACTGGAGCCTAGTACTCCCTGTTCTGGGAATTGAAAACTGCAGAGCAGTTCGCAGAGGAGAGAGCAAGATGAAACACAGATGGTAGAGCTCAATGGGTACTTGGAACTCAAGAAGGTGGATGGTCAGCCGAGAAGACAAGGTGGAGAAGAGTTTTCAATCTATTCACTTGAACTTTTAGGACTTTGACCTTCAGCTACAGGTCACTGAATATCCGAATAGGTATTTGTCTAAATACATGTCTGTATAACATTTACATCATTTTCTTGCCTTTGGAAGGAGAATGGGAGATGAAGCCATTGGGACAACCTGCCAGGTCTGGGACCAGGCTACTTTGGGGACCCGAAAAGGAACATAGGAGAAGAGGCAGTTACCAGGATTTGGGAACTGGGAAGAATGAAAAATGATAAAATGGTTTAAGATAAAAGAATTACTTCAGAGCAGAGTCGGCGGGGAGGGATGTTAACGGTCTGCGTTTATTATGGTGTGCAGAAGGAGCTATGCAGAGAAGCCATGAAGAGCACTCATCCTGCTGGAATAACTGTGGGATGTAAGAGGAGGAATTTAAAAAGAAAATTTTGAGGGGCACCTGGGTGGCTCAGTTGGTTAAGCGACTGCCTTCGGCTTGGCTCATGATCCCGGAGAGCCGGGATCGAGCCCCATATCGGGCTCCCTGCTCTGCAGAAAGCCTGCTTCTCCCTCTCTCACTCCCCCTGCTTCTCCCTCTCTCACTCCCCCTGCTTCTCCCTCTCTCACTCCCCCTGCTTGTGTTCCCTCTCTAGCTGTATTTCTGACTGTCAAATAAATAGATAAAATCTTTAGGAAAAAAATGCTTAAAAAGAAAAATTTGAGAGGCATTGGGCAAGAGACAGAACTTCCATATTCCAAGGGGAAGGTGAGCATTTAAAGGCATTTAAAAATTGAGGTTGAATTCAACTCTTGGAAATATTTTCTATTGTTGGCAACAATTCTGTGCTGGCCCACTGGGATGGAGTATATCATCTAACGAGACGTTTTCATTTCTAATTTCTTTAACTCTATGGAAAATCCTTCCTGAATTCTCTACAACTCTCTGTGGTGTTTACTAAGTGAAATAACTCAGTGCCCTCCACAGCCTTCACTAGCGTACTATCCACTTGTTCCTCCAAATCAATAATAAACACATTAAATAACATTGGTCCCCAAACGGACCCCAAATGCACCATGTTATTAACCTCCCTCCACTCTAGGAGGCCAGCTGACACTGTTTCCTGCTGCTTAGCTGGTTTTGTAAAAATCTCAAGATGTGGATTGCTCTTGCCCAGCTTAAAGGAGAGTCGAACTCCACTCCCATTCTTTCCTGACTGGCGCTGCATTACTGTCAGACCGGGATGTGGACTCCTCGGGGTAGGGGCTGGGAATATCTCCAGTCCATTTGATGGGAGGCCCAAGAGACTGAGCAAGGAAGGAAAAGAAAATAGAAAAAAGTTTATTGTTCTTGCTGAAAATTCAATCGCACCACCATTTTTCAATCCCATTGAGAAATGTCAAGTGTTCTTTCCCACCGTCTGGCAGTGGCAGATTTGACCAGGTGTCTCCACACAGAGTGGGTTCTCACAGTTGGGCTGCGTGTGTGTCATAAAGCTAAATAAGGAGCCAGTTCAGTCCGCCACCCCCCTTTGCTTCTGCCGGCCAGACACACTTCCCCATATGACAGTCTTATAAATAGCTGCTAAGCAGCTGGTCCTCCTCTCACCTCCTGACTCCATCAGATTCCCGCACCAGAAGCCCCTGACAGTCATGCAGCTGGGAGCACTCCCTTTTCCTTCTTCTCCCCTCTACACCCCCTGCCTCTGACATGTGGCCACCACCTCAGCTCTGTCCACTCTAACTACTCAAAGATTGACTTGTGTGGGAGAAGGGCTCAAGGAGGTGGGGGTTGGATTTGACCACAGAGGCAAGCTGTCACCCAACTGAATGAGAGGATAGAAGGTTGGGAGACACCGCAGTGAGATACCAGACAGCCCATAGTACAGGGGCCAAATGGCTGACCCAGCAAAAATCCCAGGAATCGTTCTGAAGTGAGTCAAACATTATAAATATCTATGCGACTCGGCTATGCCTCTATGTATGTACATATCTGAGAACAGTTTTGGGTCAAATAAATATATAATACAATACATTGTTATTAAATTTTACAAAGCACCAAGAATATATCCTGAATTCAAATGAAGGTAGGATGTAGGATAAGGAAAAATATGTGAAAGCATTAAAGGTTTGGAAGCCAATATGTAATGGGGAGATGATAAAATAGAAGTGTTTTCTTCCTAACTATCATTGGCTTTTATAAAAACTTAGGCTCTCCTTTACATGGTGTCAGAGCTGCAGGGATGGCCAAAGAGAATATCAACCCATTTTACAAGAATTAATTGCATGCCTCTCCGTGCCAGGCAGGACATGTGAAGAGATATCCTCTGGTCTCAATCAGCTACGGGGCTGGTGAGACAGACAAGTGAGGGCCAGGACATGTTGTAGAAAGTGGAATGGCGTCCCACATCAGGCTCTCTGCTTGTCGGGAAGCCTGCTTCTCCCTCTCTCACTCCTCCTGCTTGTGTTCCCTCTCTGGCTGTGTTTCTCTCTGTCAAATAAATAAAATCTTTAAAAAAAAAAAGAAAAGAAAAGAAAAGAAAGTGGAATGGTTAATTTTGCTTTTGGAAAGAGAGTCATGGATGCCCCCAGAGAGGAGACTGGGCAGTTTAGGCTATACGGACAGGAGGAGATCAGATAGAGAGAATGTGGTGTCTGACAGGTCTAGGTCTAGGAAGCAGTGAACATAGTGTGAGGTGTCACAGATGATCATTGCCACGTGACGAATCCATCCATTTTCTTGTTTACCTCGCATAGGCTGACCTGAATGTTTAAGTCTCTCATAGTTTAAATCTCTTATGGAGGAGTCCTTCTTGAACCATGACCACATCAAAGTTATTTCCCAAAATATCCATACACTTCACTGTAAATGCACAGATAGGTGTGCCCCTAAGGGACACTTCACAGAATGGACAGAGGTTCCGGCAGGCTAATGTTGGCCCAGCATAACCCTCCTGTGTTAACACACACCTAAAGACTGGTACTTTTATGGACAAGATGAAGGCCCAAGGGCAGGCAGGATGGAGATGACTGTGAAGGGGGAGGGCAGACAAATCCTGAAGACCTGTTGAGGCCCGGGGCAGAGGGGCAGGTAGACAGGGCTGGACAGAAGCTGGTGATGCTTTCTTCAGATGTCAGCCATGTTGCCACATTCTCCAGGAAAGCTTTTTCAGCCCTTTGCTATATATCTTCATCACCCCATACATCCTTTCTTCACATTCCCGCTGTCCTTGTATGATTGTTTATGGACATGTGTTATATGTGTTCCTTTCCGGAGGAGAGTCAGCAGAATGGCTTTCTTCTCTACTGAATTTCCTCCTTTTAGCACCTGCCTTGCATACACTAGACACTCGGGAAATAACTGTTTCTCAAAGGGTTATAAGAGCTGGTGTCTATTGTGAGTTTTATATTATATAATTGACTCTTCAACAACCACTTGTGAAATAAATAATATTGGTTGATCTTGCAGGTGAATAAATGGAGACTCAAGGGACAAAGTAACTTGTCAATCCTAATGAGTAGCAGAGCTGGGATTTGAACTCTGCTAGTCTGACTCTGGAGTCCACGCGTTACCAGCTTGCATGGGCTGGGAGTGGCCACAGGGTGAGCCTGGTAGCCACAGGGGAAAGCAGAGTGGCCCAGAGAGAGGGGGGGCAGAGAAAGTGTTGGATAAAAAAGTTGGGAGTGGGAGAAGGGGTGGAAGGGGAAGGTAAATGGAAATTCTCTCTTCCCTTTAGGCTTAAGGGGTCTAGATTTCTGGCTTCACTACTAGCTTACCTCCACCTCAGCTGCTGAGAGAGTAATTGATCCAGTGAATGAGGCTGGTCATCCTTAATAGACACTGCCCACCCACGTGGACAGGTCTCCCCAACCTTGTGTCGCAGAGTTCATCGCTGAGTTCAAGCTGTTGAATGTTTCTGCAGGTGTTCCCGCAGCAGCAGGTCTCTTCAGCTCCCCACAAAACCTTCCCTGCTGTCACCCTGACCTGCGCCCTGTTCTTGGGAGCTTTTCCACAACAGGTGAGAGGCCAGGTGGCTGGGAGTTCAAGGGTCACAGAGTTCCTGGGAAATACAGAAGGCAAAACTCACAAAGACTGTCACCACATGGTTAAATCTGCAATGGCCCCTGACCTCTTAGGGCCTGGGATTTAGATGGTCCCCCGTAAATCTGATGCTTTCTCTATGTCAAAGGCATTTCATTACCAGGAAGACTTAATTTGATATCAAGTGAATAATATTTTGTAATGTCCTGAAAGTCAAGCTGGCTTCATCAGAGTAGTTTTTCTTTTTACAATGAACTGAATGCTCACCGGAGCTAAGTGCTCTATATTTATTGCCTTGTTTCATGCTCTCAACAACCCGAAGAGTAGGTACTAGTATTTCAATTTACAGATGAAGAAACCAAGGCTCAGAAGGGTGACAGTATGTCATGTCATCAGGGAGTGAATGGTGGTGCTGGGATCAGAATGCAGATCTTTCTAAATGGAGAGTTCAAGATCTTAGCAATCAGATTCAATCTGGGTAGGTAGTTCATTTTGGCTGTCGGGATACTATATGCACAATTTTTTTCCATCTTGGGATCTTGAAAATAAGAATTTTTCAATAGTCAGATCCGTTACCTATAATATTATAAGGAGTTGATGTGAGGATTTCTTTCTGAATCAACAATTTGATTTTTATTATTTTATTTTTTGTTTATTATAAATATAAAATATTGTTATCTTATTTTTATTTATTGATTTTATTGTTTTTAATTTTTTTTTAAAGATTTTATTTATTTGACAGAGAGAAACACAGCCAGAGAAGGAACACAAGCAGGGGGAGTGAGAGAGGGGGAAGCAGGCTTCCTGCCGAGCAGGGAGCCCAATGTGGGACTCGATCCCGGGTCTCCGGGATCATGACCTGAGCCGAAGGCAGTCGCTCAACCAACTGAACCACCCAGGCATCCCTATTGTTTTTAATTTTAATGATTTTTTAAGATACACGGAACCAGAGTAAAAAATCCTATCTTGGTCTGCAGTCCCAAATCTAGGAACCCCCTAACCTTTATCTTTTTGGAGAAAAATGCCAAGGGAAGAAAAAAGGGGCAATATTCTTTGGTTTCATTTGTTTTTGGGTTGGTTTTTTTTTCGGTGCTCAACTGAACAACAGCTTTTGTCTAAAAAATTAAATGTGACAAGAAATTAATCCACATTGTGACCTAATTATTTTTAGAATTATAAGAAAAATGTAAGGTGTCTCAAGTATTTAACTTTGAAAAGTGTCTGTGGAAATTAACTTTCATTACCTTTCATAAAGATTTTTAGTTTGCTTGGCATCCTTAAATGGCATTTTTAATAGTCACTAATGTTGCCATTGCTGTTATTTAAGATCACTAACATGTAAGATAGGGTTTCTTACAAAGCCTGACTTTATTTATTTATTTATTTGTTTGTTTGTTTGTTTATTTATTTATTTTTAAGATTTTATTTATTTGACAGAGAGAAACACAGCCAGAGAGGGAACACAAGCAGAGGGAGTGAAAGAGGGAGAAGCAGGCTTCCTGCTGAGCAGGGAGCCCGATGTGGGGCTCAATCCCAGGTCTCCAGGATCATGACCTGAGCCGAAGGCAGTCGCTTAACCAACTGAGCCACCCAGGCGCCCCGAAAGCCTGACTTTAAAGGACAGGTGACATGTGATGGTCCAAGCTTGTCCAAAGTGTAATTTATTAAATTCATGGATCAGAATATAGAGGAGGATCAAGCACCCAGCCAGTTTCTTGACTTCCTTCAGAGATGTGAAGGATCAACTGTTAAGTATGAAGGAATGCCAAACACAGGGAGTTTCCTTAAGAGATGTTAAAAGTAATAGCAAACTGATCTTTGAAAATTAGGCTAAATTAGTCCCAACATATGCAAGAGTGGAAGAGAATTATTTAAGTGAATTAAAAATATTTGAACTGGGAAAAAAGATTTCACAATTGTGGCATCTTTATAACAAATGTTTTAGAATTGCAGAGGTCCACCCATCTTTCCCAAAATATGTCTCCCAGTTGTAATCTCCAGTAACCTAAATTTGGGTATTAAAGTTGATCTTTCGAGAAAAGGCCTTGAATCCAGAAGACATCAACCAAACTCAAGAATGTAATCTGGGACAGAACCTCCTTACATGGTCTATTCTTAGGAAAATGGTGTCTATTACACCACTTAGGAGAGAACAAATCACAGATTAACTGCTAGTTTTGTACCAGAAGTAGCAGAAATTCCATTGTGGAGAGAGGATAGTAACAGGAAAGGGAGAACACTTATGGCCTTCACAAGAGAGGGAGCCACAGTGAGTACTGAGTGGAAGGTAAGAAACTCCCACAGCTTCGAGAATGAAAGGAGTTCCAGACATGGGGAAAGGCAGGAGATGCTAAATCTTATCTGCTTAGCAGTTCAGTGGGCTCCTCTGCCATTTGGGATCCAAAGTTCAGTGCTAGCACATGATTGACTATCTGCATTCTTAAATACCTATTCTCCTGAATGAGGCCTTTAAGCCCCAGGGAAGCATTTGATCACATGTCTTGTGTTACGTCCTCAAAACAAACGGCAGCACATCTGAATGCCATGAAGGTCTACATTCAGGTGGGATACGGAGCGGATGGATTCTGTCTCAGAATATAAGGAGGCTTTCAACAGCAGATGCACTTCAATAAGAGAAATGACAAACTGACTTGTAAAATGTGTCCTCTCACAAAGCTTGAATGCAATGGAGTCTTACCCAACAAAGTACCATTTCCCAGTGGGTACCAAGTGTCCATTTGCTTGCTTCTCTTCTTACCGCAACTGGGGATTCCAAAGGTACTCAACACATTAACACAGCATCGCAGCAGTTGCAGATGGCTGCTGATGTGTGTTACTCTGAAATTTGCATATAGGCATGGGTCTATATGTAACATGAATGAAGCCAGATACTGGTGCTTTACACTGGCAGCTAGGTGGGAATTTAATAGTAGAGCTGCAAATATTTTTTTTTAAATAAAAATACATGATAAGATTATGTTTAAAAATTAAAATAAAATCTAGGCTTTCAATATTTATACTTATTAAAATTAAAATGTTTATAATCTATAATGTGCTTTTTAATTTTATTAGGTTATTTTGAATATCTTAAAGGAACAGTATTTTTATTGTAAAAAAAATTACATAAAATTTACCGCCAGGTTGGTTCAGTCCTTTAGGCATCTTCCTTCAGCTCAGGTCATGATCCCAGGGTCCTAGGAAGGAACACTGACTCTGGGGCTCCCTGCTCAGCAAGGAATCTGCTTCTCCCTCTTCTTCTGCCTTCGTCCACTCTCTCACTCTGTCAAATAAATAAATAAAATCTTAAAAAAAATTTACTATCTTAGTTATTTTTAAATGCATGGTAGTGTTACTATATGCATCTTGTTGTACAACAGATCTCTAGAATTTTTCATTTTGCAAATCTGAATCTCCATACCCTTTGAACAATAACTCCCTTTTTTCTCCTCTTTCTAAATTCTGCCAACCACCATATTACCTCTGTAAAAAGAAAAATTGTTTTAAAAATAAAAAACAATTTTAACTTTTTTATTTCTAAGTTTTAGTTTTATTTGCATTTTTATGAAAATAAATTCAAATTTTTTATGTAAGCTAATATAATTACATCTTAATATTTTAAGATATTTAGATGTTACTCTTAGCAGAACACAAATTATACGAAAATGTTAACTATAATATCTTAATTAGTGATTTTGTTAAAATGAAGGAAAAAATTTTATGGAATAAATGTATGATACTTCATGAATTATGTATGTCTTTATTTTATTATTCATTCAA
Source organism: Spilogale gracilis (assembly GCA_004023965.1). Classification (NCBI taxonomy): domain Eukaryota; kingdom Metazoa; phylum Chordata; class Mammalia; order Carnivora; family Mephitidae; genus Spilogale; species Spilogale gracilis. The sequence goes on along the minus strand of PITA01000135.1, from coordinate 107,281 downwards.
ACATCTTTAGCTCATCAACAGAACACCCAGACATATGCAATAACAATTAATTCAGTCATTTTTGATATTTTGCCAACTTTAAATCATATAAAGCTTACAATCTTACTTATGTTTTTCAATTTTGTCTCTACAAAATACATTTGTCATGGAAATAAAACATATTTTAACAGCTTATTAGCTTTAAATATTTAGACGTATGGTATGTGGGCTTTTATTTGTACTCTTATCCTGGCCCCCCAAATATGAGCTGCCTGATTGCAATTACATGCCTAATTATCTGTCTTTACCGGCTACCATAAATTTTGAAGAAGCAATTATTTGTTTTGTTTATCATTGTATCTCCAGTGTTTGGTATAAACCTGGTGTATAATTGATCCTCCTTGAAATGAGCTGCATTTCACTGAAGTCACCTTCCTTGATGACAACTCATTGAGCTATTGAGTGTGGGCCAATGTATTAAAAATTCATGGAAGTGCCAGGTAAGACCTATAGACAGTAAGCCTTACTGAATCCCAGACTATTTATAATATTTATAATCTGGGGATAATAATAGTATCTCCCTCACGGGGTTGTGAAGATTTGAAAAGATAATTCATGTGAATCACTTAGCAGTGTTGACACAGAGTACCCCCCTGATAAACGGTGGCTGGTGGCTGTAATACAGGTCATAGTCACTGCCATGTTGGTAGCAGTGGGGGCCGTCATAATGGCGGTGATGGGAACTGACGTGGAAACTTAGTAGTGAAGAGTATCTATGGGCTCAGAAAAGGCATCATGAAGGAAAAACAGTGGTATAAAAGAGTTGAGGGTACTTGAAAGAATGTTGTTTTTGAAAAGATATATCGAGGAGTCAAGAAGCAGTCTTAAAAAAAAAAAAAAATTGAAGAAAGACCAAGTGCAGGAACCCATAGGTCAGAGTGGTTGGAAAAAGAACCGGGTGCCAGTGCAGAGTGATATAATTCACAATGGAACTGGCATGCAGGGAAAGAAGGCCGGGGAGTTATAGTCGAGGAGTAGCAGCAGGAAGCAGAGAGCACGGACTCAGCATTCATGCCAGCCTTGAGGCATACTAGATGGGAGAAAATTAATAGCCAGGTCTTGAAAGGGGCAGGGGATGCATAATCCTTGGGAAAAATCCAATTGTGAATTAAGGGAGAGAGTTAAAGAGAGCACTCTGAGAAAAGAGTATATATCTGCGGGATTTTTTTTTTTTTTTTTTTTTAAGATGGCAATTCCAAAAAGGTGAAAGTGTTGTTGGCTTGGGGGGAGGAGTGGGGAGCCGGGGCAGGAGCAAAGGAAGAAAATGGTGATAGAGCAGTTCAGCAGGATGTAAAGATCTGACTTTGGTGAAAATCCATTCACAATGGGGTTTATGCTTGCTGCCCTGACTGATGAAAACAGGGAGGAGAGGTACTGTGAATTTCTTTTTACCAGTTTCCTTGGAAAGGAATAATGTATCTTCGCAGTCCTGTCACCAAATGTGTCTGAACTTAGATGAATGACTCAACTTTCTGTGGCCATCTCTTCATGTAAAATATAAACTCAGTAATACTTGCTTTATGTATCAATGAAAATTTAAATATATATGACATAAAAATTTAAATATAATAAAATTTACATACATATGTATATATATACATTGGAAGGCTTGGAAAAGTTTTAAAATGCTTCAAAAATGTAAGATATGATTATGGTACTCCTATCTCAGGTCAGATCATGTTCTCAGTTCAGATAGTCCAAATATATTAATGTTGTAAATACATGGAGACTCGTGGGACTCCAGCTTTAATTACTTGCTAGATTTTTGTGAGACACAAATGATCTGGAACAGTGGTCCTAGCAATAACATCAATCATCGGCATGTTGCAAGTCAAGCTGGATGAAGAGGTACATGAAGAAAGAGGAGTAAAGACCAGAAGAAGTTAGACCAGACATCTAGATGGTTCCATGAAGCTAAACAAGAAGTCCTAGTGGAGAAGAGCACTACATAGACAAGGCTCTACTTCCTACCTGGAGCCAGAGCTCTGTCTCATGTCACACAGTGCAGCAGTCTTGAGTGGGGAAACAAAAAATAACAGGTTATAAATTAAATTAGCTACATGGAAGGACCTGAGTCATATTTGGGTAGAACAGTGACATTACTTGCCCGGCTCTAGCAATATTTTTTTCCCCAAAGCTTGGCTGTGTAGTTTTAGTCATATATCTCTCCAGAAAGTTGTAATTCACATATTTTCTCACGTGTTAATGTATCGCATTGAGTGTTGACAGGCTAGCCATTTAATTATCTGAGGACTGCTGTACTTTCTTTCCTTCTTGAATAATGAACTGGATACTGTACCAAAGTGTGAGGTACTTACAACTTTTCTGAGACACCAGGGACTGTTCCTTAAGTTGCATGGGGATCTAGCTATTCACATAGACCCCAAGGGGGTAACTGAAGCAATTATCTGGAGATTCCAGGAAAACTACTCACTTGCCTTAATTATCTGGATATAAGTAAAATCCAATTTCAACAAACTTTAAGGCACTGTCTAATTGCTTTGAATACTGTGTATTGTTTGCAAGAAGTACATCATCATTTGGGCATCAGGTCTCTTTACATTGCCTGTAATCGTAATGGTGTCTGTTATAATCAGATTTAACCTGTTTAAATTATCTAGAAAAATGGTTTTAAATGATAACTTCATTTTTTTTAAGTACGTAATTCACTTGAGTATAGAGAAGCAGAAAACACCCTTATCTTTGGCATTTGGGCTTTCAGTCTATAAATTCTGCCACAGTCTAATCATGGTTCTTGCAAAACAATTTATTCTGAGTTCACTGAAATGAAGGCAGCAGTGGGTTTGGGCTCCTCATCCTAGTCAGTTTTGCATTCCAGGCTGCTAGTTTAGATCAGCTTGCACCTGCTGGAGTTCAGCTGTATCAGCATTGCCTTTCCTTAGCCTGGTCCATCCTATGGGCTGGTTATATGAACTGCTTCATGTGCCAAGGTCATCACTCCCAGGGCCTGGCCTTCCCTCTAGCCATGTTTAGGCAATACGGTAAGAGGGGTTCTAAGTAGTTTCGCTGGAAGCATCTTTGCCCCAAGCATTTTTGCTGGAAACATTTTTGCTGCATAATTAATTGGCTGTAAGGTAATTTTGCTGTAAAAGAGAGTCACAAAAAATAAAAGGCAGACGTTCATTTAAAAGGACATAACAAAACATGAAAAATGAATAATGAAACGAAAAGGACTTGATTGCAAAATACAATTATCTGAATATATTCAAAATGTGTTAGATTCATGGCAATGCTGTGCAAATAACTGATTTTGTTTTGTGAATTTTACCTAAGCACTTATCTTCTAAGGTCTTTATTCATAATATTATACTTATTATTATTTTTTAACATTTTATTTATTTGAGAGAGAGAGAGTGAGTGAGAGATAATATGAGAGGGGAGAAGGTCAGAGGGAGAAGCAGACTCCCCACGGAGCTGGGAACCCAATATGGAACTTGATCTCGGGACTCCAGGATCATGACGTGAACTGAAGGCAGTGGCTTAACCAACTGAGCCACTCAGGCGCCCCTGAGAGAGAAGGAGGCGACAAAGGAAGGGGATGGCAGAGGGAGAGAGAGAGAGAAGCAGATTCCCTACTGAGCTGGGAGCCTGACTCAGGACTCAATCTTAAGACCCTGAGATCATGATCTGAGCTGTAGGCAGATGCTTAACCGACTGAGCCACCCAGGAGCCCCTGTTATTATTATTTTTTGCTTCTTGGTTCATCTCCTTGCTTACCATGGCACTTTTTCTTTTTTTTTTGCTAAAATCTCTTCTTTCATAAAGAGAGGTAACAGTTTCCAAATATTAGGATGTATATTAGTAAGTGAGCTTTGTATTGCATTATGAAAATCTTCTCCACAGCTCTTTGTTGCTGGCATATTATCACATATCCATTGAGAGGTGTTCCAAAGTTTTATGGGAAACATGGGTTCAAAAGTCTGCACTGCGGTATAGACCACCACAAGGGCTAAGATTCATATAAAATGGGAGTACTGTGTCAATGAAACCAAACTGTCAAACCAAACTGTCAACCAGTTATTTTTTTTTAATCTTTTTACAGCAAAATTGCCTTATGGCCACTTAGTTATGCGGCGAAAATGTGTGCGGTGAAAATGCTTGCAGCAAAGATGTCTACAGCAAAGATGCTTATGGCGAAAATATGGACCACTTACAGGAGGATGTGAGGGCTTGCAACCTCATATTTTCTGGTCATTAAAAAGCCTTTAATTTCTACAAGACCGCAGAGGTTGAGCCCCATTAAGAAACAGAAGAGCAGCACACCAAATTAGTACCCGATGGCCTCGCATAACATCTTACACACAGAGGGTGCTTGAATATTTACTAAATAAATGAGAATGTTTCTATGGTGTGCCCCACATTCAAACACAGCTGCCATAGAGTTATCTAAAAAAAAAAGAAAAAAAAAACCTGCTTCACACACAATTATAGTTTGATCCAACTTTCCTTTTCAACTTCAAACCTATATTTTCAACCACCCAGTTGACATCAGCATTTTAAGGCCCCATAAATGGCTCAAAATCAACATTCTAAAAAGCTGGTGTGGTAGGCAGTCCCTAAAATGGCTCCCAGTGGTCCCGATCCCGCCTCCTGGAATTCATGTCCCTGTATAATCCCCTCGCCAGCAGTAGGCTTGACCTGATGACTTGCTTCTAACAAAAAGAATATAACAAAAGTTACAGGATATTAATGGTGAGGTTACATTCCCAAAAGACTCTGGCATTTGTGTTCTCTGCCCTCATTTGCTCCCTCATCCTGTCTCTCCTTTGTTCATGCTCTCTTTTTCTTAGACCTCTGGCTCTAGGGGGAAGCAGGCTGCCATGTTGTGAGTAGCTCTGTGGAGAGGCCCATGGGGCAAGGAACTGATGATATCTTGGCCAATAGCCCAAGAGAACCTGAGGCCTTCCACAACCACACAAGTGAGCTTAGAGGTGGGTCGTTTGAGACCCCCCACCCGCCATGGGGGTGAGCCTAGGATGGGTCCTCCTGTAGTCCAACCTTGGGGAAACTGCAGTCCTAGTAGACCCCTTGATTATACCCTGTGAGAGCCCCTGAGTCAGAAACACCCAGAAATCTGTGCCTGGATTCCTGGCCATAGAAACTGTAAAATAATAAATGTTTATTGTTTAAAGCTACTATGTTGGGGGATAATTTGATATACAGCAGAGATAACTAACATAGTCACTCCTGTGTTTCCTAGGTTATTATAACAAACTAATAAATGGTATTCTTGCTTTACACTCTATTTCTTAACACAAATCCAATCGTACCTTCCTAAACAATATTTTATGGACACTTATTGCTCCAAAAGAAAAATTTTAAAAATCCAGCACAGAACATCCTAGGTCCTTGGTAATTTGGCATTTACTTGCAGCTTTTCAACCCCTTTTCTACTAAATGTCTCTGCTCCAATGACACCAACTTACTTGCCATTCCCAAGCATACCACATATTTTATGTTCCTTTGTTTGGTCTTGGCTGTTCACTCTGCCTGGAATGCTCTTTCCACCTCACCCCTCAGCCTCCTGGAAAACTGCTATATCCATCCTTCAGGACCTAGGCCCCAGTGTTCCTCCCTGGAAAGCCTTCTCTGTTACAGGCAAATTGAGGCACTCCCTCCTTTGTGGTCCCACAATTTTCTGTTCCCATCATACCATCCTGTCTCTGGCCAGACCACGAGTTTCTCACGGCAGGAAAATTGATTCCTAGAGCATGATCACCAAAAGCAAATAACTGGGAGCCAGGCTGATAGCATTTAAAATCTTGACCCTACGTCTTTACTGAGCTGTGAGCCTTGGGCATACTTTGAAACCTGAGTCTCAATTTCCAAATCTGTAAAATGAGGATAATAGAACCTACCTATTTGGTTGCTTTATAGCTAAATGAGATATGTGCAAGGTGCTCAGCACAGTGGCTGGTGGTACTAAGAGTTCAGTACATGTTATTATTACTCATATCTATAACCACAGAGACTAGCACATAGTAAAACTTTAATTAACATTTCATGATTCTCTGAGGATTATTTGCATTTCCAATGGGGACAAAAGTGGGCAAAGAAATCAATGTTATTAAGAGTGGAATTTCAGGCATGACAGATACCTCCTCCTAACGTTGGCCCTATTAATATGAAAACAGCTAATAAATTACCAGGTAGGACACAGAGCAGGGCTCATTTATCCACTGGTAACTATTTGTCAAAAGTCTGGAAATGAGAAGATTTTCCCCATTAATGTGATGAAGTGATTGTAGTGTTGAGGATGAAGAAACCATTTCCACTTTTTTGAAAGAAAAATTGCCAGGGTATCAATTTAAAGGATCCAGCTTCTTTGACAAGCTCCTTCAAGCAATAGGATGCAGTAGAAGAGACATAGGTTGAAGGATCTGAGGACCTTAGTTCTAGATCCTTCTCTGCATTTACTAATACATTTTGGGGGAGGACGTACTCATGCCATCTGTAAATGGGGGCTGGTAATACTCATTCTTCCTAATTCATGGCACTACTGGGAGGAACAAATGAGATCATATATGTGAAGAAAGTGTTTGAAAGTTTAAGAAAACAGAAATGTACGATGTGTATATTTTTGTGATTTCCTATTTAAATAAGAAATAGTCAGGCACGTGTAAGGACAGCAATGAAAGACATAATTGATTCTGCTTATGTAAATGTGGTTTTTTTTTTTAATATGCTTTCCAAAAAACTCAGAAGGAAGTCATAAGACTAAAAGTCATTTTAAGGATTTTTTTTTTTTTAATTGGAGTAGAAGTGATTTTCTTTTTTGGAACTAACAGAACACGACTTCAAAAAAAAAAAAGGAAAAAAGAAACCCTAAGAGATCCAATATTTATCACAAAGGAACTAAAAATTAAGAGCCAAGAAATAGCTTCTTTGCTTAGTGTTGAGTTCTTGCAGATGTCATTGGGCCAGGTAGGTCAACTCTTAAATATTAGTAAGTCTCTCTACTTCCCAGGGGCCTATTTGCAATCTGCCCATAGTCACTTAACAACTTACCTTGAAAGGGACAACTCATCTCATCTTTTTCAAAACCTCTGTTGTAAGTAAATATTTGAAAAAAATCAAATGCAAAAGACAACTCCAGGTAAACTAGATAAACACAATTATCCTTAAAGGATGATTCATTCCAATAATAATAAAAAAAAATAATGAAAGAAAATGGTAGACAACCAACATGGTCTATGTATTAAAGTGGGTGTGCCAATTCCAGAGTTTCTTCTTTGATGATGTCTCAGAGATAAAAATCACTCTTCACAATTTGAAACAAAAGTAAATGGAAGTTTGCAATGCTAAGAATCCCTGTGGAAATAAGGCGAAATAAGACAAGGCCTTCAGACCTGTGAGAAAAATCAATCTGATGGAAAATTGACAAATTTGTTTAACGTGAGGCACAAGAGCCAAGGGCTGACCTCAGAGACCTCCACTGAGACACCCGTGAAGTTCCCGTCAGTTCCCTTAATCCATTCAATTACACAACAGCATTGCAAAGGGAATCTTTTTTTTTTTTAACCAAACATCACTTTAAATTAACTTTTTTGCCATTGTGCTTTAAATTCCAATCTCTTTCTCTTCATTCTCTCCTCTATACTAAATTATTAAAATCACCAACTGCTCTAAAATCAAAAATATTTCAGAAAGCAGTGATGCCAAATTTGGATTGACTAAAGTGAAATCAGACAGAAGGAAAGATATTTTGAACATTTCCATGCTTGGTGCATTGTTTAAGAATATGGCAACAAGTAATTAAAATTGACTACTTGGCTTTTCCCCACGAAACCAACACTAAGCTCAGTGTTTGGCCCCATTATAGCCTAATTCAGACCAGGGAGGCATCTGAGTGAAATGAAACACACCAATATATTTACAAACAGACTGGCTTTTTTCTTCATCTATGACTTATTCTTTTTTTTAAGTATATATATATGTATATATATATATATATATATATATATTTATAAGCTGTGATAAAATGATAAAATAAGTAAAATTAGATTTTGACTGAAAAGCCAAATTGGAATAAAAAGACAAAGTATAGAAACTTTCACAACTAGAGAAAGGAAGAGGTCTTGGTTATTTTTAACAGATTTTACCCAAAATGTCACTTAAATGGACCTGTATGTGTAGCTAGCTATCAAAATTCCCGTCGTCTATCTATATACACATCTATACAAAGAAAAACGTATATGTAACTTCACAGAGGGAGAACTGCACTCTGCTTTACACACAGAAGAGAGACACACCTCCACCACTGGCCTTGTTACCTTCTGACGGGCAATCACTGCCGTCTCCAGGCCACAAGCTTCTGCTCAATGCTTGTCAGCCGCAGGCCTACCCGCTCCGTCCTAGTGTCAAGGAAGGTCACTGAAAGACGTGCCTGCCCATTGACCCAAGAACTGGCAGCAGGCAATCCAAGGCTTCTCATCCTGTTCTCCGCCCTTGGAATGGGGGCTCTGCTATCTTCTCCACTCCCAGAGGCTGCCCCAAGGACACAGCCTTGAGAGCGTGATGTGGTGTTTGAGAACACCTGTGTAGTATACGTGACTGAACCCAGTTAGGGTCTCTGGAAATTTTCTGATAGGATGGGAGGGTGCGAGGACCTATTTATCTTGCTGCCACACACAAAACAAGCCTTGTATGTAAGTTCTCTCTGCTTCATAAAATTGCCGCCTACGCACCTGGATAGGCCGACCACTTTCTTTGGTCTTCCCCTGCCCTCTGCATACGGGGGCCAGTTTCAGATTACACCCGAGAAGCTCTGAGAGGGTTGCCAAATAATCCATAAGCATCTGTCATCACAATGCCGTTCTGTTCAACAGCTGAGTTCAACAAACGCTCACCCAACCTTCTCTGAGCCAAGCACTGGGCTGTGTGCTAGAGATGCAAGAATGGTCCCTGCTGTCCACAAACTCATGGAATAGTGAGTCCCTCACAGTTCCTTCAGAAAAGGGCCCTATACTCTAGAGAGCACCACGCAGAGAAAAACGGTGAACCCCCAACTAACAAGTAGGCTTTGTTTAAAAAGAAAAGGGAGGGGGAGGGCCTAATGTTTGATTGGATATTGATTTACCTTTTTTTTTTAAAGATTTTATCTATTTGACAGAGAGAGATCACAAATAGGCAGAGAGAAGGAGGAAGCAGGCTCCCTGCTGAGCAGAGAGCCCAATGCAGGCTTCGATCCCAGGACCCTGAGATCATGACCTGAGCCAAAGGCAGAGGCTTAACCCTCTGAGCCACCCAGGTACCCTGATTCACCTTTTTTTCAGAGACAAAATGGTGGTGACCTGTCAAGGCATATGAAAGCTTGTTTAAGATCTAATGTGGCTGAAATTCTCTGTGATGCAGAACATTTCATGCGATGAAAGGAAACTGCACTGTTGTAAATGTATATACCATGTGACATAAGAGTTTTTCATCTTTTTAAAAACTCTGTACTGCCAGAGTATAGAAAATACTTTTAAGTGTTACTTTGTTCGACCCCATGAGATCAGAGGCTTATTGATCTCAGTTTTTATGAATTAGGAAATCAGGCTCAGGGAGGCCAAGGGACTTGGTAGGGATCACCTGGTTAGGAAGTGGTGGTTCTGGGACTGGTAACCTCCTGCGGCAAGAGTGCATGTTTTTCCTTCTACCCGAGACTCATCTCCGGGTCTGTCTGGGGTGATAGAAGCTATTGCGTCGAACAACTGAATTTTATTTAAAATTAGAAATAAAATAATTACTTAGAACTTTCCAGTGTTCCTGGTGTATTTGATTTTTTTCCCTTGTGCCTTCAAAGAGCAAATATCCTTGGAGAAGGACAAAATTATCCTGAAGCACTTTTACTGGCAGGGGATGAGCAGCTGGCTAACCTGTATATTACTAGGTCTACTAGTTCTTGGTTTCATGTCTAGATAACGACCATCTTGAAAACATTTTTCTTTCTGACTGTTCAGGTTTTGAAATCAACATACTGGTTAATTTTAAAAGAGAGAAAGGAGCTACTGCTGAAATAAAAACAAATAAAAACACAAAGAAGCTGGTCCTATTTGATTGGGACATGGATCATCTAAATTTTTTGTTTCTTAAATGCAAGAGCAAAAAATAAATCTCAAGTCAGTCATTAAGGCATTAGCTGGACAAGGGTTGTATATTTCATTAAGCATCTTATGCAAAAGATTAGATGATCTTCAAGAAAATCAGACTTAAGTAGATTTCATTTCTTTTGGAGGGAACAAAGGTATCATTAAATGAATGATACTTGTAAAAATGAATTTTAAAATGAAAACATTGGCATTCCAGTCCTGTGCTGAAGGTAAAGAAACAAAGGCATTTAGGCCACAAACTGCTAGACCAAGTGTCAAAGCAAATCTCCTGTGAGAAATGCAGTGTCTCCTGCTGGTTCTAAGTTCACAATATACCCTCTGTGTGAGGACTAACTTCGGATCCCTCTGCCCAGGTCCATTGCACCTATAATACACACATAGTTTATTACCGTATCATGCAATGGTGACATATGACTTTTACTTTGTGAGTAGAATATTGCACTTTCCCATATGTTCCCAAGCTGTAAGCTTTTGTTAGCTCTCATGGGAAATTTGTGATGGTGTGAAGTGAACTCCTGTCACCACTCAATGGATTGCAAAAATAGTGTAGTTCTCGCTAAAGACCTGGATCATATCTTGAAAGATAACACTGATCAAATCAATACCTTCCAACAAGATTTGTTGTAGCCAACCTTGTTTCGATGTGTGAAATGGATATAGTATAAGAACACACGGTTGCCTATCTCCTTTCATTGTATTCCTTCTAGCTAATCCTTTGGCATGGATTTCTAGGAGTATAAAACACCCAAGGTAGATATACCCAAAATCTATGTTGCCACTCTGTGGCACTAGATAGACCACAGCTGGGTTTTATTGTGAGACGAGGATATTGTGGAGTCCCACAGACCAAGATTCAAAGCCAAGCTCTGTTGCTGAGGAGACGTGAAACCTTGGGCAAGCTACCTAAATGAGCCTTGGTTTCCTTCTACTCAAAGTGGAAGCAAAAATGTCTATACCACAGACTTAAGAAGTACAGGGCACACAGCGTATACCCCGTAGGTGCTAATTCACTCTTTTCTTGGGTGCCTGGGTGGTGCAGTAGATTAAAGCCTCTGCCTTTGGCTCAAGTCATGATCCCAGGTGGGCTCTCTGTTCAGTGAGAAGCCTGTTTCCTCTGCTCTCTCTGTCTGCCTCTCAGCCTACTTGTGATCTCTCTCTCTGTCAAATAAATAAAATCTTTAAAAAAAAGTCACTCTTTTCTTCTCTACAAGACGCTATTCTCCTTCTGCTCCATGACACACCCACTTTTCATCTCTGCATTATCCCACTCTTGAGTATATCTGTGCATGTTTAAGTGTTCTTGCAATGGGTATTTATGTCTTTATATGCATACCATTGAATATTGAGCTCAACAGCAATTTTTCCTGTACTACCTTTAGGAATTCAAAATAACTTCCTTTTTATGTTACTTAACATAGGTCTTTAAAAATTTTTTTAACAGTTTTTTTTTTGTTGTCAATAAAAATAAATACTCCTTTTAAAAAAAGGGATCCCTGATGCCAAAGTCTGTAAAAGGGACTTGTAATTTAAAAAGACAGTCTAAATGAGTTGCAATGACTTGGAGCTTAACTGACAATAAGATGAAAAATTAAGCATGTAATAAAGGTGTGTCTATTAAAATTTGTGAACATACTAAAGAAAATATTAAATTCGAAATAAGAAAAATTTAAAGGAAAATACTTAGAAAACATGTTAGAGAAAAGAGAGCAGAATCTTACTGAGGGTCACATTCTTCATTCTCATATGAATTTTGCCCACAAGATAGACCAGGAAGAGCAAGGGCAGGCAGGGAATAAGAGTATGCTGGAAAAAGTCCTGGGGTTCATTACCATATTGGTAATATGGTCTCAGAAAGTGTCTGCAATCCTTTGCTTAGGCTGAAATGTTAGAACACAACTATTTCAGAAAGCAGGAACAAATGCTGGTGTACCAAAAAGCAGTCATATTTGAAAAACTTGGGCCAAAATTCATTGAGTTTGCCCAGGGCCTTCCTCCCCATACACTGCCGTGCTGTACCCTTCAGCTAGCGGGCATTAGGAGCTTCATCAGAGGGACCCTCTGAACGATTTTTGTTTATTAAGCTATTTCATCCTTGTGGCATAATAACACTTGGGAAATTTTAATCAATGTATTTTATACCCATTCAAGCAGTTCAGCCACTTTCTGCTCATCGCTTCAAGGGAAGGATGCTACACAAAGTGGAAATCAAAATCACATCCCTGGCTTTTTTTATCCAAAGGCTGGGGCTCTTGAGCGTCCGGAGGAGAGGAAGTGACAAAAAGTTTAAGAGCTATGGATTTGAATAAGAAAATGTAGAAATGTGTCCCTTTCTACCCGGAACTCCTCAGAGTAGAAAAAAAAAATTGCCTAGGCTGGCCCTTAGGTTCGTGGAGGGTCAATTTCCTCCGCCTTCAGCAGAGCCAGGGCTTAATATAAAATTAATATAAAATTAACCAGAGTGAAAGAAAGATACATTCTCGCACACCTGACTTGTGATGTGCCGTCACACTGAAGCCTAATAAAAAGTCCCAAGATGAAACCAGATTGACTGCGGGAGGCAGACTAGCAGGTGGGAGCAGGATTAGCCAGAACGCGGATGGGGCAAGAACATCTCCTGTGGTCAGAAGCCCGTCTCCCCGCTCTCTTCTCGAGTCTCGTTTACAGCTCTGTGTAAGTTTTGAAGCTGAGAGAAAAGAAGGCATGTCAGAGGGAATTGGGGCCTTTAATACTGTGCGCTGCAGTTAGTTCTTGAAGCTGAGGAACTGCCGAGGTGTTTAAAAAATGAAGTGCAGTCTTCCACTCTCAGCGCCTCACATGCAGGAACTTCAGTGAGCTCACATCCCTTTCACATTTGTTCCAAAGGCTCCCCTTACTCCTGAGGGTGAGGCGCTGGGTTTTTCAACTGTTCAAATGCAGTGTTTAGAGCCGGGCATAAAGTTTCCCTTCCAAAGCAATAGCAGTGTGGAGTGGAGCCCAAGGCACATGAAGGCTTCCTTGCCCGAACCCCGGCCACATGGGCGGCGCCGGACCACCGCCCGCAAGGAGCTGTGGATTCAGACCCTCCAGCTGGAGCCACGATGAGCCCGCGTCCAAAGGGGAGACTCTCTGCTCATTAAAACACTGAATGGCTAAGGTGAAAAGACTTCCTATCCCTAAATCATAACAAATCAGGCTTTATTTTACAATATGGTATGGGTATTGGTCACTAATCCTGACGGAGGTGACAGATGAGCCATCCATAACCTGGGAAGGAAACAGGACTGGCTGAATGTCGAGCAAAAACCTTGGAACGACAAAAACAAATACATTAAGGGCTGGCCAAGGGCGAGTCAATAAATAAAAAGGGAAAGACAGACTCCCTGGTGTGGCTGCCAGAGGTTAAGATTGATTACTTTGCATGTGTTGTTAAGAGGAGTTGCGTGTAATGCACTTCATATTTTTGCTTCTAATCGTACCACTTCTGGCTTTCAGAGGAGTTCTCTGATGCCGGATGCATGTGGGCAGGCCTGGCAGATAAGGGAAATGCATTCCTTCTGGACAACTTCTCTGTAATTTGTGGTCAGAACGAAATCACTAACATTGTCTGAGTATTCCTCTCAGAGTATGGGAAGGGAGATGGGGTCTGCAGTGTTCCCTTATGCCTGAAAGCAGGGCCTTAGAAGGTATAGATCTACCTGCAAATATTTCCAGGATACCTGGAAGGCTCCTGCCTTCTCCAGTTGCTCCCAGGTGCTCAAAACTCTTTAAAAAAAAATAATAGTACAATATTTCTTTCCACTGCTAGAAAGAATTTCATATTAAGGTGTAAATGACTAATACAAGATTCTTTTCCTAGGATGGGTTGTGATAAGGGAAAATAGGAGGGAACCTGGGGCTATGACTGAAATCTGCAGTTGTGCCTTGGGGAGGGAGGGGAGGCTGTGTTGGGGAAAATGATGAAAATGGGAAGGGTGAAGTTGCCAAAAGTTAATCACCTCATAATTTTCCACAGCCAGTCTTATCCAAAAGTAATGAAATGGCTTTGATGAGCTACGTGGAGGTCATTCAGGCTAATCTACCAGTTGAGGGATCTTGTATGTTCCACATTATTAACAACAATGTTGGTGTCGATGGAACTCCTACCAAAACATCTTAAACACACTTGGCGTTCTCTAGCTCTGAACTTCTGAGTTATTTAGCAGTCAAGTAAAACACAATCCTAATATCTGTCCAGCAGATCTCACGGCTGAGCCCAGAGGACAGTGGTAGAAAACCATCAGGATCCCCTTGGACTTTTCACAGATAAAGGACCCAAAAGTTTCCTGATCAAAAAGTCTTTCACCATAAATATCTCAATTCTCCCTAAGCTAAGTTATGAATACAACGTGATCTCAGTTATGAATACTAACAGATCTTTCCTGGACTTAAATAAGTCAGCTGATTTTAAAGTTCATATGGAAAAACAAATAATTAAAACAACCCAGAAACTTCAGAAAAACAACTGGCCAGAGCAGGATTTTTAGAGACCAGCTCTAGTTGATATCAATAAAAAGTCCCAATTTTTAAACATTTTTATTTATTGTTTTATTTTGTTCACCCAGCAGGGCGTCCTATGTGGGGTTTAACCTCATGACTCTGGGATCAAGACCTGAGCTGAGATCAAGTCTCCAAAGTCCTAGTTTTTAAACAGCATGGTGCTGCCATATAAAAAGACAGACCCCCTTGGAACAGATTAGAAATTATAGAAGAATAAAATACATATACATATAGAATTTAGTATATTATAGAGATTGACTTATTATACTAGACTTTGGAACCACTGAGTGTGGTGGGCTGAGGGATAAAATTGGATCCATATTTTATGCGATTCACCAAGATTAATTACTTACATGTGAAAAATAGAACATAAAAGTACTAGAAGGAAACATGGGAGAATCCTGGGATAGGAAAGCCCTTGCTAACTATGACTAAAAATTTAAAATCCATAAAGAAAGAGACTGATAAATTCAGCAACATTTAAAGAAAAAGAAAAAAGAAAAAACCTTCTACATGCAAAAGTAGCATAAAGTCAAAGAGACAAAATAATTGCAACTCATACACAAAGCACTAATTTCGCTAAAAAAAGAATCCTTAGAAAAGAAGATAGAATCCAACACAGAATAATGAACAAATAACATGAAAAAAACTGTAGAAAAAGAAACACAAATGCTAAAACATACATATATCAAGATGGTCAGTGTCACTCATTACAAGAGAAAAGCAAAATAAAAATGTACAGATGCCATTTCTTTCCATGAGACAGACAATAATCCAGAAGTTGGGCAACACATTGTATTGGAGTGGCAGGGCAAGAGGAGACTGAATATACTCTCTCACCTTAAATACAACGACAAACAGAAGAAATATTTGAGGCAAAAATGTTTATCCATTGGGCAACAGCAGACAGAACAGCTATGATGGTTAATTTTTTTTTTTTTTTTTTTTTTTTTTTAAGATTTTATTTATTTGACAGAGAGAAACACAGCTAGAGAGGGAACACAAGCAGAGGGACTGAGAGAGGGAGAAGCAGGCTTCCCGCAGAGCAGGAAGCCCGATGTGGGGCTCGATCCCGGGTCTCCAGGATCATGACCTGAGCCGAAAGCAGTCGCCCAACCAACTGAGCCACCCAGGCGCCCCTATGATGGTTAATTTTATGTGTCAAGTTGACTGGGTCACAAGGTGGCCAGATATTCGGTCAAACATTACTCTGGGTGTGTCTGTGAGGGTGTTTCTGGATAAACCATATTCAGTAGACTCGATAAAGCAGATTGCCCTCCCTAGTGTGGGTGGGCCTCATTAAATCAAGTGAAGGCCTGACTAGAACAAAGAGGATCCCTTAAGTAAGAAAGAACACCTTCTTGACTGCCTTAGAGCTGGGACATAATTTTTCCCCCATTTTCAGACTCAAGCTGATACACTGGCTTTTCCAGGATCTCGAACTAGAATTATACCATCTGCTTTCCTGGGTCTCCAGCTTGCTGACTGCAAATCTCAGGACTTGTCAGACTCCATAATCACATGAGCCAATTCTGGAGAGACTCTTCAGGTTCCAGCCCAGGGATGGGGGCATCCCAAATTACCTGCAGCCTGGTTAAGTTGAGAAGATGGAGTTCAGATTTCACGGAGTTTCAACCTCACAGGACAAAGTCCCAGGGAGGTGAGATTTCACTGACAGAACACTTGAGAGATCACTGTGTTCCCTTTGAGTCTTGGCCTACAGACACTCTTGATCTGAGTTGGTCTCAATTA
The DNA here is from genome assembly GCA_004023965.1 of Spilogale gracilis. Taxonomy (NCBI): domain Eukaryota; kingdom Metazoa; phylum Chordata; class Mammalia; order Carnivora; family Mephitidae; genus Spilogale; species Spilogale gracilis. The sequence continues at coordinate 90,860 of PITA01000135.1, read as the reverse complement.
TAGCTACCCCTCATGGTGGGAACATCTTTACAGATTGTGATCCTTGACTTTAAAGACCCATTTTCCACACAACAGAGCCTCTAAGCCCTACCTCTCTACTTCATTTGGGGTACAACTTGAGAAACAGTCTAGAGACTGAAGGCAAATGTATCTGTGTTGCACTCAGTGGAAGACATGTGCTTGTTTCCAGCATAGTGCCTTTCTAAAAGATCTTAGAGACCATTTTGACCACCTGCTATTTTCACCTGCTATAGACTTTATCTCTGTGTAAAATGCAAATCAAATGAAATTATAAGAGCACTAGATTTCGAGTCACGAGACTTGTTGCAGGCTCTCCAATCTGTCATATAACCTCTCCGGGTTTGTTCTCATCTTTACAAAAGAAAGTAGCTTGACTATGTGATCTCTAAAGACCCTTGAATTCTAGAATTCTAAGAAAATTTCTAATAATATATCACAGTCACAAATTTACAATACTCTAAGATAAGGCATAATTGCACTAATTCTAAAATATATAGTTATGCTGCTTAATTTTACAATGAGACTTAATTAATTTTCTTTTCCCACTGTCAAAAGCCCCTATGGAATAATTGTCTTTGAAAGCAGTGCAGAGATTTGGTGCCCTGATTGGACACTCTGGGTCCCAGTTTGCTCTCATAGCAGCAGGAGAAAACCTTGGCAAGCAGCAATCCTTTATTCCCTGGAGAAAAGGAAAAGGGAAAGCCACCTCTCTCCCTCTCTTCACAGCCCCAGAAGCCCTTCCCGAAGAGCTGGGGCCAGGTAAATGGTGCCAGGTAAGTGCCATGGGAAGGATTTAACTCTGTGGATAAATTCTATTCCGTCGGCTGCCTGGAACAGGTGAATCCATCTGAAGCAAATGTGCCGAATTGGACTTTTTCATATAGCCTTGTTGAAATAATCAGTGCCCCAGGTCCCAGAGCCCCCATGGGAATGTCTGACTTAACCACAGTTTCACTCATCTTTCAGCTGAAGCAGACCTTCAAACATAAACCTGAGTCATCGGGGGCATTGAGTGGATTTGTGACCCTCCCTGAAGGCGGTTGGCTTCAAATCCCGAGAATGTGTTATAAGAAAAAATAAATGCCTTTTTTTTAACCATCTGTGAATGAAAAACATTCTTCATATGTTTAACTGTTTTAAATTGCCATATGTCACACACACACACACACGCGCACACACACACACACACACACACCCCCCACATGCCTGTTTTGGGGTTGGGATCAAGTTGGTTCTATAGGCTTTGGGCTCTTTTTCCAACCCTCTGCTTTTCTCTCAAGAAGGCTATATAGGTAAACAACTTCCAGGTTTGGACCTACCCAGAAATAGAGCAATTTTAATCTTAGCAGGGGTGCTACGGCTGACTTTTCTGGAATTTCAACCATCTGCTGTAATTCTCCCCCTCCCCTTTCAACCATTCACTAAACTGCCCCCATGCTGCCACAGAATCATAAACATCTGAGGCCCCAAACCATGGCAAAATAGGGTAATGGCATTTTGTGTAGCTTTATTTTATGAGTAGAATAGTGGGGAGAGAGAAAAGGGAGAAGGAGGAAATTAAAAGAGCCTTCTGATTTCAACTGTCCCTCATTAACTTTGAGTGAAAAAAAAACACTAATTGGCTTCTTTCAAAGACTTTTTGTTTGGTTGTTTGAAATTATTTTTCTGGAAAAACTAACAAACTATAGAGTTTCTCTCTTTTTAAAAAAATATTTTTTATTGAGAAAGAGAGAGTGAGTGAGAGAGAGCACGAGAGGGGAGAAGGTCCGAGGAAGAAGCAGACTCTCCACAGAGCTAGGAACCCAATGCGGAACTCGATCCCCGGACTCCAGGATCATGACCTGAGCTGACGGAAGTGGCTTAACCAACTGAGCCACGCAGATGCCCCTAGAGTTTCTCTTACTGTCTGAAGTTCACCACTCATCTCTCAGAGCTCTTGGAGGCAAAATCCTTAACAGCACCTGTTGCGGGATCTGTTTGGGTCTGACCCTCCCATGTTGATTAAGGAATTGTCCATGAGCGAGGTGCTAACTCGTGGAAGCATTATTTGCTCCTAGACGTAGGAGCAAATAAATCCTCTTACGAAGGGCCTTTTTGACTCACAGATATTGCCAAATAAGTCCTTCTATAGCAAATAGCAGGTACTGTTGTTTGCCTACCCAGATCAACCCCCTCCTTGACATGATGGCACAAATGTTTCTGAATTGCCCCAGAGGGTTGACAGGGATTCCATTCTCCCTGAATAGGGTTTTCATTTAGTCATGACCATGTGACCTGATTCCAGACAAAGAGCTAGAAAAGATTTGGAACTTCCGGGGAAAGCTGTTTTCAGAAGACATAACTAATGTTCACTAATATCGGGTTCTCCTTTCCTTCCAAATACACGGCAAATTGTGCTTCCCTATTTCCTTAAAGTGATGCACAGCCATAGTAGAGTTCTGGCCAATGAAATTGAAGAAGTTGTTACACGTTAGGCCAAAGGATTTGACAGCAGGAGCTAGAGTTTTCAACCTTCTCCTCCCTGCCATCGCAAAATCCGAAGCTCTTTTTAAAATGAAAGCCTTGCTCAGCGTGAGTCCGTTACAGTGAGCTAGCAAATCTGTACAAGGCATGGAGCGTGAGCAAGCAGTGTATTTTTATTGCCTTAAGCCATTAAAATTCAGAGGTTTATTTGTTACTACAATATAATCTATTTTTAAAAAGATTTTACTTATTTATTTGAGAGAGAGCTCACAAGCAGGAGGAGCAGCTGGCAGAGGCCGAGGGAGAAGCAGGCTTTCTGCTGAGCAGGGAGCCCAATGTGGGACTCGAGCCCAATGTGGGACTCGATCCCAGGATACAGGAATCATGACCTGAGGTGAAGGCAGATGCTTAACCGATGGAGCCCCCCAGAAGCCCCAGTATAATCTATTTTATCCTGACCAATACAGCTTTTCTCGGTCTTGAGAAGTAGACATCAGGTGCAAGAAGGCGCAGTCTGCTTCCGACCCTGGAGACTATTTTGTGACACTTGGAGCTCCCCCTGCAATCCTGCAGCCACCAGGGGACAGACAGGATCAGCTTAAAGTTAGAGTGAAGGCCAGGATGTAAACTCAAAAAAAAAGGGGCCCCCGATAATATCATTGAACCCCAAAATTAAACTTGGAAGAATCTGTCTCCAGAGATTCTCTTATGTGAGATAATCAACCTCTCATTTTTATGCAACTTTCAGTCAGATTTTCTCTTATTTGCAGCCAAAGACATCTTAACTGATACCCTGCAGAGGAGGTCATCTGCCTCTCTCCTTCTCCTGTGTCCTTCTTTGACTCGCTTGATCCATCCATCCACCCATCCATCCACCCATCCATCCACCCATCCCTGTGATAAAAAAATCTAACACTTCCTTTTCAGGACATGCCAGCCATGGGAAACAAAACCAAACTAAAGAACTCTGTAGTTTTAACTAAAGTTGCACACAGATTTCCTGGAACTCCAAACTTCCTCCAAATCACCCCAGGCAGGGATCACTGGCCCTGCTCTTATTACTGACCACCTCCTCCCAAAGGCCATGTGTAGTGACAGAAGCTGAGGGTCGTCTGAACTATAGGGCCTCTTTGCTGGCTACTTTCAGTTTATCAGTTTAGTCCTTCTACACACAGGTCTCCTGGATATAGGCTGTATGCTAGGTACCAGTGGTGTAAAGAAGATATGGGGGGCTGGGCAGGGAGGTGAGATGCACAAATCAACGGGCCACTCGAATACAGGACTTGCCACTGTGATCTGCAGTTTCCTTGCCGCTTCTCATCACCTTCTCTTCTGGACCCTACTTTGCCCAGCGCATCTTTGTCCAAAGCTGGCTGCTCACTACGGCAGGTTGGGCCTGTCTTATAAGCTCCGAACCCTCACGGCCAAGGTTTCACCAAGTCCTGAAAGTGGCTTAGCTCTGTGAAGTCTAGACTAGTGCCTGGCAGTGGAGTGGAGCTTTTCTTTAACTCTCCACCTGCCACATGACAGCCCTGCTTTGCCCACATCTAGCAGGTGGGTGTTTCAGGACAGCTCCTACCTGTGGGCGGTTCCCGAAGCACCCATCACAAGAAAGAGGAGGCAGTCTTCACCTCCGTTCCTCTGGCCCCTGGCTCTGGGGCCAAAGATCCTCTCAGAGCTGGAAATGGAGTGAGTAGTCCTGAAACCGGAGCTTATATAGAGTTTGGGATACAGGATTTTCCTTAGGGCATAACAGCTTGAATGAAAAGCAGAAAAGATAGAATTAGGCAGAGGAAGAAGTCACACCGTGTTTCTTGGCCAGCAACCTTTGCTGACCTAGTGTGAGTACGCCCTTCAGAGCAGGTGGTGTCAGGCTGCAGTGGCCAGGATTCACACTGCCCCTCTCACTCAGTCTCCAAATGAGAGACCCCTAGAAAGGGTACGATCGTGAGCAAGGCAGTCTCTGCAGCTGAGGCAGACCATGGTAAACTGGCAGCTGGAACCACATCCCCTGTGCTGCCTGGGCTGGGTGGCAAGTTCTTCCCCAGTGGGGATCTGGGAGGCACGTCTCATTGTCCACCATATGCCACCATTGAGCTGCTTGGATCTACTTCTGTATGTGTTCAGGAAACAGTTCCTCCAGGAATCCCATGGGCCTCTTTTAGAAAAGGGAAATGAGTGAATAATTACAGCTCCTGATGTGGTCATCTGAGCAAGGCAAGTACTTTCAGGGTCCATAATGAGGTTTATTTTCTTATTCTCCAGTCACACTCAGGGACCACCTCTGCTAACCTTGGTGGCTGGCCCCAGACCATCTTCTCCAAGGATCACCATATCTTTCTTTAATGGTATTGGTGATTCTGTCTATTTAGAGTGAAAGTTAGGCAAACCCATCTGGTTTCACACAATCTAAGAGAAGCCCAGAAGCACCTGGTGATTAGGGTAAGTTACCTCTGTTATTCAACTTGCCTACATATCTCTAAGTTTAAGGATCCTAAAATGCCTAGGCAGCAGCTGCATTTAGGATTTAATGGGATCCTTGCTGTGTCCTCTAGAAGAAGTCCATCCTCTTTGGGACATCTTTTGTTTGCACAGACATGAAGCACAAAGTTCCCCAGTGGGTCACTGGGAGAGGCGTCTACTTCTACTTCTCTCCCTTGGTTCCTGGACAGAAGAATTCTTCCTATTGAAAGCACAGAGATGCAGGGACACAGTGCCCTACAAAGGCCTTTGGTTCAACGAATGTCTTATTTCCTGGGCAGTGTGGAATGTAATATGATCAATGCATGGATCTCGGAGTCACAGGCGCATTCCTCACCCCTGTGCTATCAAGTGGGTCCCTTGATGGGCTACAATGTTACATGGGTTCCTATGCCCTTGGATCAAGTATTACTACACGAGGCCTTGGAGAGTAGGGCTGGCGGCGGCCCTTTTTGGTAGGAAAAGTAAAGTCGTGCCTAGAATATGTGTCTATTTTGTGACAACAAACTGCTTGTTGGCGCTTCTAGGATGGAAAAGGCTCAATGTAGTGAACTCACCACTAAGGGACTACTTGATTTCCTGGAGGAATGATGCCGTTTTGGGCACTCAGGGTCAGTCAGTGTGACTGGAAGGTGGGCCGGCCGGCAGAGCTGTAGCTGGACAGCCTTGGTAAGTGGGAGTCCCTGCTCTAATTCCAGCAGGTAGACCCCATTTCTGTTGCTGCAGCCCCTTCGTTCAGGTGCTCATGATGGCCTGATGAGCATCTGTAGATGCGTCTGTGTACCTCTGCCCCACACTGCCTTATCCTCAACCTTTGAAGTGTTCTCCTATTAGGCATCCGACCAGCAAGCCAGCATATTTGTTATAGCCCAAAATATATATTCTAATCTTGGGTCATTTCTCTTTCTACAACTTGATGACCAGATACATCACATGAAATTGCCCATTTGGAAGATTTTCTCTTGACACTGTCCTTCAAGGCCATTGCTGCTGAGGCTATATCAAAGCTGCCTTCCCTTTTTGGTTGAAACTCACATACTGAGCCAGATTCTGGCTCTTCTCTCCATTTTCAGCCAGTCACACAAGATGTCCCACACATTCATAAGCAAGAGCTGAGGCAGGGGCACATTCTGCAAGCAGCGGTGCCTTAGGGCTCTGGGCTACCAGGTCATGTAGTTTGCTTATGTATTCAGACCTGCTTATGCTTGATCCCAGATGGATCATGGCCCTCTTGTGATGGACTGTGGCTGGGCCTTCTGATGTGGTGGCTCTGACAGGAACCAAACCTTGGTGGGCAGTGCAGGTTCCATATACTTAGTGTCCTATGCTTAGGTGATCAAGTTTGCACAGGCCTGAGGGCTTGCCTGTAACGAGGGACTTTTACTGCTAAAAATCATAGGCAAAGTACAATGTGTTGGTCATCCTACCCATTGTCAGACATACCTTGGGTTAACAGATCTGTCTTGGTTGGCTCATCCACTCTGACTTGAAGTCCTGGGCTTGGTCCTTGCCTCGCTGCACTCTCCAGCTAGAAAAGAGGAAAGCTTCACTGTGGGCAAGCAAAGAGGCTGTAGGCTTTCATCTCTGGCTTTCAATTACTTGTTACTCATCTTCAGCTATTCATGATCTTTCCTTAGAGTATCAGTGACACTTAGCAGTAGTTGTCTAATCCTCCTATCTTGATGTCTACATCAGGTTTCAGGTGCCTTATATATTGTTGTCACTCGTATTCTCTTCCACCAATATGCCGTATCAGTTCACCACTGAGGAAAGTTTTAACAGCAGGACCAACACCTGGTGCTAGAAAATGAGACCTAATTGCCAGCCAGGTGGTCAGTGATTTGGCATTAAATCTCCATTTTATCATCCTCCTGCTTTCTCAGACTTCTCTCAGTACCCAAAGGCTGATTCACTAGAGGCAGTTGCTGAGGCACTATGGAAAACAAGACATTTATTAAGGATTAATACCCATAAAGGGAAGGGGGAAAAGTAGGGGATTAGTCCAAGGTCCTCTGCAGGCCTGACAAAGCTCTGACTAACTAGGCAGAGTGCTCTAGAATTAATATTGTCTAGAGTCTCACATAGGCTGCCCGGGAATACTAGTCACGTGACTTCCGCAGCTCAGGCTGAGGCTGAAGTTGCTGAGGGCTGGAGGCTGGCTGTTGAACTGCACTCCCTCCCTAAGGCCAGTCCGGAGGAGCCTCCATGAACGGGAATCCGCACACGTGTCCACATCTAGCACCCAGTTCCCCTCAGACAACTCAGAGACCTCAAGACACCATGCTGTGGCACTGCGCAGGCTGGGAGTGGGTGCAGCACCTAAGCCACACTGTGGGTTCTACGAACCAGAACCTTTATTTTCCCCTGTAGCAAAAGGGGGAGGATGGTGGCGAGGGCCCAAAGAATAACTGTGTTAAAAGTTAAAAGGTTAAAAGAACCCTGGAAAGGGGAACTACTGGTAAGAGGGAACTACCGTATTTGGAAATCCAAACCGGGAAGAGAGATCTTCTGCTATGTTCCATAAATGCCAGTTCCAGGAATCCCACCACTGGTCCCATTTCCCACCTTATCCCTAACCATCTTGTACCCTCCACACACTGACCATCCTGGAGGGAATGGACCAAATGCATCATGTTTTTGCTCTGACCAGCCGTGCAAATACAGTGAGGCATTTTCTATAGGTCTTCAACATTGCATGTTTAAAAAAGTTTAGACCAATTTAAAGTTGCAAGTATTACTCTGAAAATGCTCCCCAATTAATAAATGTTCTACATTTTTATGTGGGAATGTTTAATATTTAATTTTTCAATAATTTTATCATTTATAATTTATTAAATTTATTTTGTGGCTTGTATTTATTAAAAATTGATATACTTCCTATTTTTTTACTCCAATGTTAGATTATTTTTATGCAAAATGAAAAAAACGGGTGCTTTTAAGTCACAGAAGTCTTTTTTTAAACCCTTAGTGGCAGCATATTAAGGTTCCAATATCCTAGGACTCCCTTACGTTATCTCTCCCAACATTTTCTCAATGACTGTGGTGTTTATGTAGGTCAGGGGATCAGCAACCCTTTAGAAGTGAGCTAAGATGTTCAGTTTTTCTCTCCAATGATCTGGGAGCAGAGGTTATTGCAGTGCCAAATTTCCTGGTGTAAGAATGGTAGGACTTAGAGCTGCAATGGTCCACAGGTCCCTGAAAATGTAGACCCAAGATGCACGTGGATGGGTTTAGTGGGGGACTTTATAGCTCAAGTGTGAGTGTGTAGTTGGCTTCCAGGTAATATAAAAAGAGGGAGAGGGTGGCAGAAAGTACTAGAAGTAGAGTTGGTGGTAAATGTCTCAACCATTCAAAACCACATGTTTTCAAAGAAACAAAACATGTCTGATGCCTGTAGTCTGGATTCTGCAACTTTACAGCCTCCGCAAGGGAACCATTGAGACATGAACTGAAGTCTGAATATAGGGCTATATATGTCCTCTTAAGTGGAGGAAATAGCATTATTACACTTCTTTTCATATTGTGGATTTTGGGCAGCTCAAATTATGATTACCGTCAGGAGAGCACATGTGTGCTAAATGGGGAGGGATGCTAGGGTAATATTTGACAAGCACAGAGAAGGTCCAGTTCATTCAGTGCACACGTGTTTATTGAGCATCTACTATGTGACCTGTCCACAAGGTCAGATAAAAAAGAGGTGTGCAAGGCATTTTGGTGAGAGTTGGCAGCATGAACAACAGAAGGGAAGCATGATCTCTGCCGCACTGAAAGTCACCACAATTCTATGAACCAAAGTCCAATAACCAGGGCTGCAAAGTGTTGGGAGATGCTGGGTTTAAAATATGATATAAAATCACTAATGTCAAAATCTACCACTCACCCCATTTGACATTTTTAATGACAACTCATGAACTTGTTTCCTCATCCCTGTTAGAACAACCCTGGGCAGAGTCCACATCTGTTTTATCTTTATTTCCTGGCTTCCTGCATAGTGCTTTGTTCATAGTAACTCCCGTAAGGATGGGTCAAATGAATCAATGCTTATACCTAGACTGTCTCTAGCTTGTAAGTCACAGGAGGATAGGTTGTTTGTATTTTTTATCAATATGTCTTGCAAGGAGCCTGGAACAGTGCTTTGCATGGAAGGTGCTGAATGGAGGTTGATTCAATCAAAGAGAAACCTCACATACCCAATTCTTTTTCTCATCCAGACCTCCCCCAGTGCCCTTCTCTCAACCCAGCAATGCTGAGTTGGGTCTCCTTCAGTGCCGAGCACTCCTGTAATCTAGTTGTGGAGCGTCTGCAGCATTTTGATATTATGCATTAAAACATTTCCTCAGCCAAGTGTTTTACACAACATAAAATATTTCCTATGCTAATGTTTCTTTTATTGCGTTTTTTACAAAAAAAATTATCACACATTCTACAGATATTCAGCAACACTTAAAACTCAACTGAAACACAAAATAAAATTACAGAAACACCAAATACAGACATTCTCTCAAATTAGCGGGAAAGAACTGATCGTTTGTGAGGAATACATACCTGTAAAAAAATACAGGTAAATTGCAGCCTAGGGTTCTCTTCCAGCAGACATCACAGTGGTGGGGCACCTCACTGGGGGCTCAGTGCTAATGACCCAGCCATCAGGACTGAGCACTCACGGTTACGTCCTAGAAGATGACTTACACTGGACCTCCCAGGTTCCCAAAGCAGACAGAGGCTACACATGCTAAAGTCCCGAAGGAATGGAAATGAGGAGGAGATGTCGACTTGGCAAGAACTACTGAGTTGAGAGGACACTCCCTGCTAGAGGAAAGTACAAGGGACCTCACCCTGGGGAAGGACCATTGCCCAGGAAAAGAGGACATACAGATGTCAGAGGAGAGCAGATATTAGAGGGCTGGGCTTGGAAGTGAGATTGTGGCCAGGGGGAGGTGTAGGGAGGATGTTGGGTAGGAAGTGAGGAAAGAATGGTCACGTGGTGGTGCCTCTGTTTGGGGAAGTAAGGTCCCAGCTTGTGTATGGCACACAGCGAAGATGTAGACTAAGGTGATCACGCAAAGCTCAACTTTTTATACTTCCCTCTGCAACAGTGACCCACACCCCCTTGGATCCCTGTGGCTCAGTGGCCAAGGGCCGAGGGGCCTGCACCCTAGCCCACAGGGATATAGCAGTTGTGCCTATATGCATCAGATATGGTTCTTTAAGTCACCCACACACTGTCAGGAGTGTTTTCACGTCTACTTGACAGATGAGGAGACCACGGACCAGGAAGCTGGAACAGCTTGGCACTTTCAGCCTGCAATACGCCGTACTCCACAGAGAGAGGGAGGCCAGGCTGGATTCGGTTCCCCTGACCACTCACCCACTGGTTTGCTCTCCCACTCAATTTATATCTACTTTTGGATTCACTCTTTAGGTAAAGGTTTCTCTGATCACCATTTTTTTTTTAAAGATTTTATTTATTTATTGACAGAGAGGAAACACAGCCAGAGAGGGAACAGAAGCAGGGGGAGTGAGAGAGGGAGAAGCAGGCTTCCTGCCGAGCAGGGAGCCTGATGTGGGGCTCAATCCCGGATCTCCGGGATCATGACCTGAGCTGAAGGCAGTCGTTTAACCAACTGAGCCACCCAGGCGCCACCATGATCACCATTTTTTTAAAGATGTATTTATTTTTAGAAAGAGAGACAGAATGAGTGGTGGGGCAGAGGGAGAGGGAGAGAGAATCTCAAGCCGACTCCACGCTGAGCATGGAGCCTGACATGGGGCTCCATCTCACAACCCCCAGATCACGACCTGAGGTGAAACCAAGAGTTAGACTTAACCAACTGTGCTGTACGAGGTGCCCCATCACCATTTATAAATAGGAACCGTTCCTTCACATCAACACCTACTCCCCGTTTTCCTGCCCCGAAATTTACAGCCCCCAGAAATATTAATGCTTACTTGTCCGCTTGTTTATTGGTCTTTCTTCCTTCCCCACCACAATGTCAACCCAATGCAAGTAGAATTTGTCTATTATATTTACTGCTGTGTTGCCCAACTTAGAACTCTGCCTGGCACATCACCCTTGCCTAATCCTATTCAAAATGTGTGGCCCAAGACCTCTGAATCCCCTGGGCATCTCATGCAATGCAGATTCTGATGCCTGGGATAGGGCCCATCGTGCTGCTGTGGCTGGTCAGGGGACCACCTCCCATGAAGTCTGATGTTCCTTTAGCTCTGATTGGGTGGTAGGGCCATAGAGGAGGGCAACAATTAAAACGAATCTCTTACAGGTAATTTTCTATTCTCGTAATTTCTCTTTGATCTCATGAGCATCTGGAATGTGCAGGATTTCTAAATTCTAAATTCCGTAGCACCCTGATCAGCCACCAAACCTCGGATCCACCAGCCTCCCTCAAGGAGACGTTAGGAGCTGCACTGCCTTTGGACTCCTGGTTCAACTCCTAAGCATACCTTAAAAACAGAAAAGCCTCAGAGGCTGCAGCGGAAGGAACCAACTCTCTCAAAACAGGGATTTTTTTTAGGGTCTGTTTGGCAAACACGTATGTTTTTTACTTTGAGGCAGGTCATGTCAGCAGTTTAATTTAAGACATCAGATGAGAAACAATCTGTCTGGTGTAACCTTTTGCCGGTGAAATGAACAGCCTCAGAGCCAGCTCCCAGAGAACACTCTCATTATCCTGGTCTCCGTGACATGGGACATATTGTCTCTTTTCTTGACTTGACCTTAACACATCACTGATGCAAAACATATTTCTAGTTTGAAAAATAGTCATCTAGAAAATAAAACCATTTCATCGTCTCAGCCACAGTTCTGAGCCTCAGCACTGTTGAAAATGTGTTTTATTTGTTTGATTTGTGCCCCTGACTGGTTCTAGCCTCTTAAAAAATTAGGGAGGTATTCGTGAGCAGAAAGGTACACTGCAAAAATATATCCTTTCCATTCCAAACATAAAGCGAGTAGACTCAGATCACTGGGAATATGGATTCTTTGACTTTGGTCACCAAAGTTCCTTGGAAACTGAAGGTTGAAGAGAGTTTTGTTTGGAAGTAAAGACTCATGGTCAAATTAAAGGAGAAAAATACACACAAGTTCCCAAACTCTTTAAAATTGCAAAAATGTGGTTTATATCATGGAGAGTTTCGGCGGAATGGGGGAAGAAAAGTTAGGGGCCATTTAACTTAAAGAGACTTTCACAGATGAGGAAATTGTGGCCTGGAGAGGGACCCTTGCTCAAAAATATGTAGTTACAGTTGGAAGACACTGGACTAGAATTCAGGTCTCCTGGTTCGCAGGCTAATGGCCCTTCCACTGCAGTTACCTTTTTCCCTGACAAAAGTCCTATACAATGGGGGTACTGGTATTTATTGGTGCATTACTTGTATTAGGACCTCACTGGACTTACATCATTTAGGATTAGCATCAACTATTACCAACAATGGCTGAAATAAGGTAAAAATTTATGTTTCACTTATTTGAAAGAAGATTGGTGGTAGGCAGTTCTGGTGGGGTAACTCCCCAGAAATTCAGACCCACCCTCCTTTTAACTTTGCGCTCCATCTTTCTATTGTCAATTCATGACCCAAGGTGGATGCTGAGATCCCAGCCATTATGTCCATGCTACATACTGGAAGATGAGAAGAAATAAAGGGCAAAGGGTCTTTCTCCTGCTGTCTCTTTCTCTCTTAAGGAGACCTTCACAAATTTCCTTCCAACAGTTTCTGCTTATATCTTACCAGCCAGAACTTGTATTGCTGGGAGACTGGGAAATGTGACTCCATATCAAAGTGGGGTTCTGTTTCTGAGGAAGAAAGAGAACATGGGTGTTGGGAGGCAATGAGCTGTCTCTGCCATAGTACAGGGTATACATGGCACTAAAAGCCATCCTCTGTATGTCTAAATTTGGTCTCTTTCGACCAATACTGTAGGAGTTATGGTTCTGGGAGTGGTAGAGCAGCTTGGATTAGACTAACCCTCCCACAGATAACAATTACACTCTGGGGTGAAAACAAAAACAAAAACAACCTCCTGAAGTCACTGCAGAGCAATCCGAAATAGGTAGCTATTAAAGGGAATCCAGCCACTTCAGGAAAGGAAGCACACTCCTTGGGCGGGACCCCCCTTTACATGGCTTTCCCCTGGAGGGCACTCACGAGTTTACATGGTACCAGGAAGTTAGAACATGAGCAGAAACTTGCCATCTGTAGACTTGAAGGATCAGAGGAGTCCAGGAAATGGGAAATTGAATGGGGAAATCCTGGAAATAAAAGGCACCCATCAGAAGCTGCATATAAACTCTCTTCCAATCCTGGCCTGACTCCTGTGCATGCAGAGGGAAGACTGTAAAGAACCCAGTAAAAGCAACAATTAAAAGATTAAAAAGATTAAAAAGACATTTCAGCTCTGTCAACACAGGCGAGAAAGAGTTGGGAGTTTAAGTCCCTCTAAGTTAGAGGGACTTGGCTATTGTGTTTAAAAATATTTTTCTCTCCTATTCTTTTCTTCTTTTCTTTGGGATTTCAACTGAACATATATTAGGCCACTTGTTACTATAGGCAATTGAGGTCTTGTTCTTTTTCTTCCCTAGTATTTTTTGTTTTGGTTTTTTGGTTTTTTTTTTTTTTGCTTTCCATTCTTCAGATTACATCATTTCTATTGCTATATATTCACACCAGTTATTCTTCTGCCAACTCGCATTTGCGCTTAAACCCATATTCAATGAATTTTCTATTTCAGATATTGTACTTTTCAGTTCTAGAATTTCCATTTTTTAAAATATAGTTTCCATTTCTCTGCTAAAATTCCCCATCTGTTCACTCATTATAATCATTTTTTTTTCTCAAAGTACTGGGGCATATTTATAATAGTTTCTTGAAAGTTCTTGCCTGCTAATTCCAATATCTGGATCATATCAGGCCTCTTTCAATTGACTGATTTTTTTTTTCTTGAGTAAAAGTAGCTTTTCTTTTCCTTCACATACCTATTAGTGTACAATTTTATTGTACACAAGACACTGTACAGATCATATGTTCAGAGATTCTGGCTTCTGCTATCTTCCTTTGTTGATTGTTCCTTTTTTCCATCAGTTAGATTATTGGTTGATGACCCTGAACTAATGAAGGCTTTGTTAGAGAGAAAACATAAGTCACCAATAGCAGGATGGAAAAAGTCTGTCATTATAGATCTTACAAACATTTAAAAAAACTGACAAGGGACTATGAACAATTTTATGCCAATAAATTCTACAGTCAGATACAATGAAAAAAAAAATCTCTTGTGTTCTTCTGTAAAGAGAAAATTAAAAAATGGGAAACCTTGCTATGGAGAATCTCCAGGTCCTGTGATTTCACTGGGGAATTCTTTCAATCACTTAAGAAATAAATATACCAATTTTATATAGTCTTTCAGAAAATAAAGAAATATGAGATCATAACAGAAAAAAGTGATAGTCTACATGATCATATTGATTTAAAGAAAATAATTTCTTCAGGATAAAGAAAAATAATATGAGAAGAAACATATAAAATTATATAACTATATAGTATATATATATACTTATAATTTTCTAAAGATAGGGTAAGGAAAAATGATATTAGAAGAAACATATATAAACTTATATAGACATATAGTGTTTATATATTTATAAATATTTATATAAGGTAATGAAGACTACCAGAAATAATACATGTGGATAGATATTAAAAGATTAAGAAAAACATTTGACAAAATTCAATACCCATTTGCAGTAAAAACTCTCAGGGGACTAAATATAGAAGTGAATCTTTACAGTCTTATGAAGGTCATCTACAAAACCGTATACCTAAGAAAATACTTAATTGTGAAAGACTAAATGCTTCCTCCTAAGATCAGCAACAAGGATGTCAGCTCTCACCAAGTCTATTCAATATTATGCTGGAGCTTATAAGCCAGTGCAATAAATCAAGTATAGGAAATAAAAGGCATAAAGATTGGAAAGAAAAAAAAACATTATGCTTATTATTGCAATTTTTTGGTTTAAAAAATCCTGGGAATCTGCAAAATAATTAAGATGTTATAGTGAGTTTGGCAAGGTTGCTGGATGCAAGACAATATACCAAAATAAACTGCAATTCTATAAACTAGTAGCAAACAACTTAAAAAGAAAAAAATTAAATTCTATTTACAGTAGCATCAAAGTACATAAAACACATATAGGGATGATTTTAATAAAAGCAGTACAACACTTCTGAAAAATACAAAAAATTGAGGGTAATTAAGGAATACTCTGATAAAAGGAAAAATGTATTTATGGACTAGAAGGTCCAGTATTGTTGATAAGTCTATTATCCTCAACTTTATCCAGACTTTGAAATAAAACCCCAATTAAAGTTCTAATGGACACTTAAAATGGCTAAATTTAAAATATTGACAACATCAAATGTCAGTAAGGATGTAGAGTAATTGGAACTCTCATTCATTGGTATTGGTAGTCGTAGAAAAATGTATAACCAATTTAGAAGACAGTCTGATAATTTTTTTACAAGGTCTGTGTTTATATACATATTCTATCACTCGGTAATTCTACTCCTAAGTATTTATCCAAGTAATTTCACTCCTAGGAATATATATCATAAAAAGAATTGTACAAAGTTATTTATAGTTACGTTATATATAGTAGTCAAAAACTGGTACCAACAAATGTCTATTAACAACAGAATGGATAGATAAATTTTGGTATATTCATACAATGGACTACTACTCAGCAGCAACTGATACACACAATAGCATGGATAAATCTCAAAAACAATCATGTGAGAGAAAGATCTTAGACCCAAAGAATACATATTTCCATTTATAAGATGTTCAGTGAAAGGCAAACACAATATGTGACAGAAATCCAAACAGTGGTTGTCTGCGGTGGGGTAAGAGGATTCGGGAAATTTCTGGGATAGTAAAAACATGCGTGTGTATATATACACGTAAACACATAAGCACTGTATATATATTGTTTTTAATAAATTACATAGCTTGTTTGTAATGCTTGTTACAAAAGTCTGCACCTTTGTCAAAATGCAGAGAACGGTACCTTAATATGTGAGTATTGCATTGTAGGTGAATCACACCTCAATTGAAAAAACATGAATTCTCACCAGTTGTCCGTTTTGGTTTGAGCAGGTGGAGCAAAGTTAGGATGGCTATTTGGCCACTTAATCGAGAAGTTTATTAAAATATCATTTAAGGGGCGCCTGGGTGGCTCAGTTGGTTAAGCGACTGCCTTCGGCTCAGGTCATGATCCCGGAGACCTGGAATCGAGTCCCATATCTGGCTCCCTGCTCGGTGGGAAGCCTGCTTCTCCCTCTCTCACTGCCCCTGCTTGTGTTCCCTCTCTGGCTGTGTTTCTCTCTGTCAGATAAATAAAATCTTAAAAAAAAATCATTTAAAAGTCTGAGTGAAATAAGACAAGAAGAGAAAGTCAAGTATCGCATGGTTTCACTTACTTGCGGTGCATGAGGGGTAAACTGGAGGACAGTGGGAGAAGGAAAGTAAATGGGAACTAGGGCAATCTAGGGAGGGAAACAAAACAACAGAGACTTTGGACACAGAAACAAACTGAGGGACTTGGAGGGAGGGGGGTGGAGGGATGGGAGAGCCTGGTGGCGGGTACTGGGGACACCTAAAGCATGGAGCACTGGGTGTGGGGAATGGGAAATGAATCTTGGAACACTGGGAAAAAAAATTTTTAGTAACAATAAAAAAAATAAATTAAAAAAAGTATATATGTTTATATATTATTTCAATATAAAAATATAAACATATATATGTCATATATATACATTTTTATTAATATAAAACATATACACACATATACACCTTCACTGGCTAATCTTTTGATATATAGCTAAGGACATTTTTCTTTGATTTGTGTTCTGCCTTGTCATTCTTGTATAAATCATCACCATAAAATATCATCTATGATTTCTAGTGTCAATTTATTTAAAAAGGAGTAAGAAATTAAATTCATTGTTGAAGCAGCCTAAATGCAAACTCCTTTTAGGTTTTAATAATTTTTCCCACATTCTACATTTGTGAGTCCTGTCACTGACTTGAAAGACTTTTTTTTGTTTCTCCTTCCATCTCAATTTCCAAAGCATTTGACTTTGTTTTCATAGCAAAGGAGTGACAACTTTCTTTTTCCATTCTTATTTGATTCGTTTACATCATATTTAATTTAATTACATTATCACAATAACCATACAATCTTGCATTAAGGCACTGCTCAGATCCCAATACTTCTCATTTAAATCCAAGATAATGGCCTCCCTCCACATCCATCAAGATGTAATAAGGTCACAGTCAGATAAAGTTCCTGTAATAAAGGAAGGTAAAGCTTGGTCTTTTTAAGTTATAACCCTCTTAAAGGGTCCCTCCCTTTCCTTGCCCTCTTTGCCTGTTTTTGCCCCCTTTGCCTAGTTTTTCCTCAACGACTAAACTCTACAGTGAAACTTGGATACTTGATACTCTCATCCCTTTCCTGTCTATGTTCTTTCTTTTCTCTGAAATGGAAAGGCAAACATTGTTTAGAGATCTTTACAATCATTCGTTCCTAAGCGGCCAAAAACACATGACATGGTACCCAGCTTTTTTAATATTCTGGAGAACACAGACCACAACCTTAAGATACCACTACAGGCCCATCAGAAGCAATGAGTGCTCACAGAGAACTTCCATCCTCTGCTGGGGGAAATGTGAATTGGTTCACTCTTTGGAAAATGGTGTGGCATCACCTAAACAAATCGAAGGAATGCAAATATTAGAACTTCCTCTCTTAGGTCTGTATCCTCAGATATGCACTTACGCTTGTACAAGAATGTTTTTGGCAGCAGGATTTGTAATTGCCCCAAACTGAAAACAAGCCTGATGCTTTTTCAAAAGCAAAATGGATAAATGGTAACATATCCACACAGAAGAATATTAAGTAGCAATGAAACTGTATAAACTAGAGTCACACAACAAAGCAGATGATCCTACAAACATTATCAAGGAAAAAAAAAGTCACAAAACAATATACAGAGTACAATTCTTTCATATAAATTTCAAAACCAGGCAAAACCAAACTACATCTTTAAAAATATATATAGGTAGTACAACAAAAATAATAAGAAAATTATTTCCATAGAGGCCAGGAGAGTGGTTACTTCTGAAGGTAGGGTGATGCGTGGGCCAGGGATGGGGGAGCCTTGGGGAAGGAGTTTCTAGGGTGCCATTCATGCTCTATTTGTTGACTTAAGAGGAACTTCCTTCACAACCATATTACAACTTTACAACTATGTGTTAGAGTCCTTGTGTTCACAGCAAAATGTTTTAAAATAGTGAATGTTTTCACATAATTCATTTAATTCTTCTTGCCACCATCATCTCCCCATGCTCCCAATTCCATGTTTGGGGATCAGTTTCAAATATATCATTCATCCTTAGAGGCACGAAGAGTCTGATCACTAATTTTCTTAGATTCTTTGGTAAATGATAAGCGCGAATTATAGCTAGGGAGAAACAGGAACAGTAATATTCAAGAGCAGGAAAAAGAGGAGTGAACTGGATTAACCATTCATTAGTATACATTTGAGCAAATTCAGTCATTTAAATTATCTAATAGAGATATCTAATTTTCACATTAAACTCAATTACTTAAGTTATTTATAAGTGATTTGTCTCTCCACACCCAGTATAGTAATCCAACTTCTGATTTGGAATCAAAGAAACATTAATCAAAGCTTTTATTTAAATCCAATTATCAAGATGTCTTTTTTTTCACTTAAACCAATAAGTGACTCAGTTGCAAGAGATGTTGCTTAAAATACAGTAGAATCATTTCTATTAACAAAACGTGTTTTCTATTTCTATTAACAAGCTTGCTACGCTAGTTCCATTTATTTTGGCATTATTTATAAAAATAACCCTTGCTATTGGCCACCCAAGACTATCAAGGCAGCATATATATATTTAAATAACATTTCTTTTTAAAAAGCTCCTCTTCAGGCACTAATTTTTCATTTTCCATTATGTTGGTCACTAAAAACTCCAAAGAAGACAGAACAGAAGGTTGAATAGACTGTGTTCAGGAGGCAGCATTTATGATTGGATTTTACATGTGAGCACACGATCATGTACACACACACACACACACACACACACACACAGGACTATAGCCACACCATTGGGAGATTTTAGGCTAGAGAAAGGAACTCAGTGAGTGCCCATCAGCCTGTTTAGCTGTAAATTCCCAGGCCACTCAATGTTAATGCCTCTCATCTCCAGATCTCTCAAGTGATGCCAAACTGTGGGAAAAGTGCAAGAAACATCTATCTATGAGGAGGTGAATAAAAGAGCCACAAACACTTGCCCTTTGGGTGTTTCTCTTTTCTTGGGCAAATGGCACCCATACATAGCTTTATTAGCCTAGCAGAATCATTAAAAAGGGATGCTATTTGGAGTTCTTAGAATGATGATTTTAGTTTGCTGAAGTTTTGTTTTTTTCTGGAGATTGGACTGAGGAAGCTATATTGCTGCATTTGTAACTACAAAATATATCAAGACACTGGAATTCATTTTTATAAGCATGATGCTCCGAACAGAGAGCAACCCAATATCCACAAATGGTAGCATGGGTACATAAATTATGGTTTTTTTCACATAGTGGAATGGATAGACTTGACCCTAACTGTTCATTTCAGCTATAGGTTATCACATTATCAGACAAGTCTCTGTATTACTAAGAGGTTTGATACCAGATTTATCTGTGTAATTAAAAATGAAGTGATAATGAAAAGGTCCCCCACTGGTTTACAAAACAGTGTAGAGGTCCTTTGATTCCTGTGGTAATGACATGACAGATATGCCACAAGAATTCTCACAGCTGTCTCAGTGCCACATGGACAGCTGTTCTGCTTAGAATTCCAATGATAGAGAGAAATCAGGACATTGTGAAATGCTATGCTCCCAGCACAGGAGAGGAGAAGGGTGAGACAAGCCTGTGCCCCATCTCTGACACCAGCTTAGACATGGGATTGTGTAAACTCTACTTCACACAAAGCTAACCTCGACAACCAAATTGGTAGGGAAACTTGCATATAGGTTTAGAAATTCTTGCTAATCAATTTAAACAAGGTATACAAACATTTTCCCTTAAACTTTAAATAAAATATTTGATACAAAATAAGTTTTTATATAAACATACATTATGAAGCAGATTAATAAAACAAATACTGGTGAAGCCTCTCTTCAATTTATAGAAGAGAACCTACAGATTGAGTTGAAGTCCTCTGTGTGGTCCTGCAATCCCAACCCACTCTCTGTTCCCCATAAAGGTAATCACCGCTCTGCAGTTTTCCAATTGTCACCTTTTTTCTTTTTCTCTTTTTATAAATACATGTGTGTCTCTAAATAATAGTTTACTTAATTCTGCTTGTTTTCACTTGATTCTAGGATAGAACACACTTCAGGTTTTCCTCCTTTTTCCTCCTTTCAGGTTATTCCACCTTTATTCCCTTGCTCTTCCAGGCTTCCAAATCTTGGAGTGCCCAAAGACACTGTTCTGAGACCTCTTTCTAGCTAACCTAAGGGATTATGATGACAGACAGGTTCATAGTTTTAAATGCCACGTATAAACCTCTCTTCTGAACTGACCTCCTATATCCTACTGCATACTCAACATACTCACTTGAATGTCTAATAAGCACCTCAAAAATAACTCACCCAAAACTGAGCCTTTGATACTCTCCTCCAACATTTTTTCTTCTCCTCCACAAACAAATGGAAACGCTATTTAATCTCTTTAAATATTGCCTGTCTCCTATTTTATTTTTCCTTCTGCAAGTCTAGATAGATAGGTTGGAAAAGTCTCACATTATGTCCCATGTGTCTTAACCTCTCAGTGTCCCACCTGGAAATTATTCATACAAAAGAAAAAAGACTACTTTTTTTTTTTTAAACTTCCTTTTTACTTTACTCAGATCTACCTTTCAGTTTACAAATTCTTCTCTTAGCTAATTACCACTACTACTCAAGTCTTCCGTTTTGATTTCAATTATTTCATTTTTCCTTTCTAAAAATTCTATTTAGTTCTTTTAAAAACATATCTGTTTGGCTTTTGATAGTTTTTTCTTATATATGTTTTAAATAACTTTTGTATCTTTGAATATATCAAACCTTCATTTTATGCTATGTATTTGAAAATTTAATAGTGAAGCCTTTGAGTATGGGTGTCTATTGTTTGTTTTTTCTTGTTGAATTGCACTAGTGCTGTTTTTGTTTGTTTTTGTTTTTTTGACTTGCACTAGTGCTGGCTTATTTTCTCGTGTTCTCTGTGATTTTAGATTGTGAATTTATATTTGCTGCTACTCTATTTGTGGGGTTTCCTTTAAGGCCTGGACTAAAGGGTAACTTTCTCGAGGGATGATTTTTGTCTGTTTTTGTCAGGCAATGAGCACTCCTGCAATGAACCCTTTTAAAAATACAAATAAGCAACACAAACTATGCAAATAGTGGAGATTCAGGTACTAAACCATGTGAGTGGTAGTCAGTGGCTATTAATTTTCAAGAAAACCTTAAAAAAGAAAACAACAAAAAAAACCCAAGCCCATGAATAGTCAAGGCTGAAAATGACAATTTTCCTTACTGTTTATGTCTTCATTTTTTGTTTTATTTTCATTCACTATTTGTAAAAGTGTATCGCCTTTCAGGATTCTGGATGTGAGATGAACTCTTTATTTGTCTCTCTATTATTCACTGGCTTGAAGTTTTGTACACATTCTCTAGGCTACAGTGAACAATATAGTCTCCCATATTTTGTTAGTTTCTAAGCCTCTCTAGAGATACGAGTTTTGGCCTGCATCAGAATCACCTACGATGGATGATTTTCTAAAATACAGATTGCATATCCTTTGTCACAACCACTCAGTTCTGCTGTTGTAACATAAAAGCAGCCACAGAGAATTCATAAACAAATGTGTGCAGTTGTAGTCCAATAAAACTGTATTTACAAAAATATGCATCAGGCTCTGTTTGGTCTGGGGCCATAGTTTGCTGGCCCCTGCTCTAGACTGGTGTTCTCACTCTGTTCCTGGTCACAAGAGGTTCTTTTGCTTTCTTGCAGGCATAGCTAGTCATTTAAAAGGGTTTAAACATATTTTACTAAAAAGTTTTAGATACATAGCAGAAAATCTTTCAGGATCTTCATTCTAGCATACAGACATAGAAATCCTGCATTTAAATATCAAATTCTTGAAAGAATTTAGGGTAAGACCTTTTTAGTGGAAATGACCTTTCCTACAAGTCTTGTCTCTTTAGTATCGATGAAGGGTTTATGTTCAGCCCTTATTTTTCCGTCGAGACTTTTTCTCCTACCGGCCCTACAGAACACATACTCTTCTACTTGACTTGGTTACCTCAAACACCCTCAATTTGCCTTGCTGTCTCATTCTCTCATGACTTTGGACATATTTGTCCATCTTCCAGGTTATGCTCCCTTCCTTCCCGCAGTAAGTTTGGTAAATTCCTGCTATTCCTTCAACCCTCATTAAAAGGACCTCTTCTGTGAAGCATTTCCCTCCCAAAGCTGCTACTCTGTCCTATGTGCTCCATCTAATTATGCCCATTATTTCACCCATTGTACTCCACTGTTATTGCTAGTTTTCAAGAATGTCTCTTTGCTAGGCTATGAGAACCTTGAGGATGGGAATGAGTTTTATTTATTGTTAAATGACCAGTGCCTGGTACATGTTTTTTGCTCAATACATTTATTTTATTTGCTTTTGAAAAACTGAATAAATGGCTAAGCAAATGAATGAGTCTTTTGGGAGTGGAATTTTAAACAAACCACTTGTTTGAGGTTTTCCTCTATCTCAGTAATCACTGACAAAATTAGAACCTTTTAAACCCAGGCTTGTTCATTATTCTGGTTAGTCAAACCTACATAAAGTCAGTAATGAAACACACTAGCACAAGGACCACTGCGTGCATCACACCCAACCAGCATCAGGGAGGCCATTTATTGTCTCTAAAATAAAACAAAAGACACAGTGTTTTGTTTCTCTTTTATTGCAACCCATTGCAAGGTCAAAAGATTCACGGAAATATAGAAACTACAAACTCGGTGAATTTCCTTTATCCACTCAAAAAGACATTAAAGACAAAGGACCAGAATTTTTCACTACAGCAATATATTTCATAGTCTTTATTCTGAAAATACTGTTGACATTTTGGAGAGGATAAAAAGCCCTGCACTAAACGATTAAACGTGTTCACATATATTTATGACATTCTAAGCAAAACAAGAAACTCTATATTGCCCAGAAATCATTTTAAGCCTCATTTCAAAGCATCTAATGAGAACACATTCAACAACCATCACAGGGATCACTCAAGGTGATGCTTTTTTTTTTTTTTTTTTTTTTTTTTTTTTTTTTTTTTTTTTTTTTTTTTCTGGTTGTTTTTTGAGATTAATGCTTCGAGGCTGGATATTATATTTCTACAGATTTCTACAAATATATCAAAGCAGTTTTCCAGGTTATGTTGCATCAGGCTTTCTGGATTAGTCAACATCTTAAAGAATAAGTGCAAGTCCCCCACCCACCCAACCCCCAAGCTTAAGCATGTTATAGTGCTGTATTTTAGATTCAAACAATGCAACATTAAAAAAAAATCAATTATACACTTCTGAAACCATCTGACAACTGAACTGGAACACTCTGAAGATTATTACAACTTTGAACTGAAATGGCACCATCCCTATCATTAATGGCTCTCCCTTCTTTTGTCTTTTTTAAAACTATTTAAAATATAGTGTGACATATATAAAAATTAAACTTTTGTTTATTCATTCAAGCTACTATTACTATACATACTGTCTTATAAATTAGTTTTGGATTAAAAACCAGTTAAAATATTGTGAATTAAAATTATTTTTCAGTGGTGGGGAAATGAATATGAAAACGATACCATTTGATGTGCAAGAAGAACTTTTTTTATTAATAATAAACAGCTTTTTTTCCCTTACACAAATTTTATTCCTTTCAAATTAAATTAGCAACCTATTCAGCGATGGAAAAAATACCCTTGGTGCTTACTAACTAGATTTTCTTAACTGATTGGGATTAAAAGCAAAAAATATGCCACATCAGAAACATGTTGACATAATCAAAGGAAACAGTGTTTATAAAAAAAGGAGTCGTTATAAATAAGTGAATGGTATTTGAATGTAAAGCTATATTTTGTTTCTTATAGCTAGTATCATTTTAGCCATATTGGGACTTACCAAAAGTGAAACTCACACCTTAGTATATCTGTTAAAGACCAAAACAACAACAACAACAACAACAACAACAAAACCCAGTTATGTCCACATTGGGGAAGAATAAATACCAAACTCACAAGGCAGGGTTTTGTATCTAGCTCTACTGTGAAAGATAATCAGTCTTTAGCCTAAAAAGGCTCCCTGCTGTCTTGATTATAAATCCAGACACAGGAAACTTTACTTGAGCCCCTACTATGAGTTAATTGTAAAGAAGTGTGGAATCAAAACATATATTCATTTACTGATAGATATTGTCTTAACTGAAAGCTGCAATCTTTAAATAAAGAAATGCTTATTTCTGACAAGTGTAAACAGAATCTTAAGGAAAAGATTTTCTAATTTTTCTTCTTAACTCATACATTAACCAGCAATAGATCTTTATAGTAGCACAAGAACCATTCAAAAATAACGTGCACATATCCAAAAAACCTATTCTAAAGCCCAAAGCAAAGCAAAAAAACAAAAAACAAAAAACAAAAGATAAATCAATAGAAAGATTGTCTACTTATATATCACTCATTAATCTTCTACTCATGTGACTACCTCCAAATCTCAGGAATATATTTTCATAATTACCAAAATTAATAAAAATAATTAAATGATCTGTAGGTTTTTTTCTTTTTAAAATAACTGCACACTATTAATTACATTGGTGCCTTGAATGTGGATAATGCTAAGATTAGCTCCAAATATCATTAAAATATATCCAGACCAGTTACCATCCATGAAATAAAAGCTAATACAATGTTAACATAAAACTTAACTAAAATATTCAGGACTCGACAGAATACATTTGCAGAATAATGAATGATTGACTTCTGTGAGCTGGCCAGGAGGGGTCAGGTTATTGCCTCCATATAAACTTTTCACAGAAGGCTTTATTTTCTCTAGTCCCTACCTCACTTACAGATAGCAAGTCAGCTCCTCTGGATAGACGAGGCAAAACCACAATGGATGACGTGTTCCCTCAGTGACCTGGAGGAAGGCCCCTCTGCCTGGAGTTTGTGCACACACGCATGTGTACCCGTATAGGAGGGGGTGTGAGACCCTATACATGTGGGTGTGCCTGCAATTTTGCGAGGTACTGGTTTCCTGGTTTCTGATTAGTGCAACACTACTTCTGGTCTGGTCATCATCAGGAGAAGTGCACAATTCTACCTCATCAAAAGAAAAGGCGCTTGCCTTCCTGTCGGGGCATCCTCAAGAGGCAGTAATTAGAAGCTCAAAATAATAGACCAAAGCTTTTTGATTTTACAGTAAAGAAAAATTTCTTTTCCTTTAGAGAAATAAGCCTTTGAACTTAAAAACTAATGGGTCTGGGGCTTTCAAAATCTTTAATTTATAAGGAACCCCCCCCCCTCCAGCTCACCTGGGAACAAATAGCAGTTGCCCTTATGCTATGCAGGATGCAAACAAGACACAAATATACACACTAGGGTACACCCGTAGACATGGAACAGTTAAAACCTTTCCAAGGGATCACCCACCCCAAACCTCCAATTCCTCTCCACCCTGCTGAATGATCCGAGTGGACTTCATACGCATGAGCAGGAGTGTTAGGAGGAGGCGGCAGACATGTTGGGGGTCCAGCCCATCTGATAGGCTCTCTCCAAGGTCCTCTTGCAGTCCTGCAGCACGGTGCTGAAGGTGATGTGCGGGTACTGCTGCACCAGCTGCTCCACCGTCACTTCGTTGACCTGCAACCACAGAAGAGCTGCCGTCACGCACACGGAACACTGAAACCACCAGCTGCCCAACGTCCTCGGGCATGCTGCTGGTGGCACTAGGGACCCTCACCTCGGCAGCGTGAGAAAGCGTTTTATGACATACGTGTTCCTTTTTGTCTGACCTCCTTATTTCCTAAGTACTGGCGTTCACCCTCAGGGATTTTTAAAAAAGACATATGATATCAAGAAATCAAATGTGTTTTCTAGAAGCACAAATGATGGCAACTTACGGAGATCTTAACAATATCTATGGAAAAGCTAGTGCTTGGGAGGAGAGGCAGCAGGAAGATAGCATTCTGTGTGTTGACTTCATCATCGACCTGACAGTTTCTTTAGGACAAAACTGTAGATTGATAGAGAAGGTCTATAGGATTCTAGATAGAAGTGGTGGGGAAAATGTTTATTTTTCTTTCCTTTAAATGTTAAGGTATTGCAAACTTCAAGTCCCTTTGTGAAAAGGGCTGAAATGTGAGGAATCAATAATTAAAACATACATGGCTGGCAGGTCAGGGATGGCCCCGATAGACCTTAACCATCAAAGATACCACCTTGATTCTTGATTAGACAAGGCAATCAGACAGGCCTAATTAAAACTAACACCTTTACAATTGCTGTGCTGTGAAGGGATTAATTTGTCAATTATTTTTAAGCTGATTGCAGTTCATATCACAGAAGTAGACAGCTTCCTTCATCCTTTAGATAAATAAATGATTAACCTAAGAACCACAACTTTTAGGTAGCTTTATTTAAAATCTTTATTGAACACTTGGGCATTTTCAAATACATCAATATTTCATTTATCCTGAGTAAGCTGGTCTGAAAGAAGGTGCTTATGATACACAATTTTGTGCTCCCTCTCCATGTCTGTCCATTATCGAAAAAGATCAGGACCACCAGGAAAAACCTAAAACAACATCAAACCCTTGCTGTTTGCTTTGAAAGCCTACTTAGAAGTATGATGGCCATGACATTCAGTCATTTCTGCTCTTCTGAAATAACACGATGTTTTCTGGGTGATTTGGAAAACTGTGTTATATATAATCTTTTTTTTTTTTTAAATTGAGAATTAGTATTTCAACATTGCATTGATGATACTTAATGTGTCAGGATACCTCTCTATTCAAGACTTGCTTGTATTTAAATCAACTTTCATTCCAAATTTAACCAAACCATACAGTTAATTCTTTTTTGTGATATAGGTACAGTGTATAACATTGCTTTCAAAAACAAGAAGAAAAGAAAAAACTGAGATACAAACTAGAGATGAGAATATGAACTGAGGGCCTTAAGAGGATTTTTCAGCAGTATTTTTAATTTTTTAATTTAAATTTGTTCTCTAAGTCTTGCTTGAGTTGAGGTAGATTATAACAGTACACTCAGAAGGTCATGCACCATCTAGCCCTGCCTATTCGCTAGCATATTTTTGATACTCTAGTCACCGGACTTAATTTCAGATCATCAAATTGTCCAAGTTTCTTCTGGTCTCAGGGTCCGTGCACATGCTATTCTCTTTTCTGGAATACTTTTTAATCCACTTTCCCCTAAAAACCCCTTCCTTATGCCCGCTTCGTAGTTGTTCTTGAGTTCTTAGTTTCAGTGTCATTTCCCCAGGAAACTCTGATCACTGCCCTATCCTTGCTCCCCTACCCAAACTAGTTAAGGCTTCCAAGTTACTTGTTCTTTCAACATTGCCCACTTTGCCTTCATAGCACCTATAAAGTTAGTTTATAATTGCTTCATTTAATGTCTCTTTCTCCTGCTCCAATGTACAATCCACAAGAGTCAAGATCATTTTTGTGTCCATAAGTCAGGCCTAGTGATTAGTGAATGAATGATAAAGTAAACACCAAATGGTAAATAAAAAATAGAAACTCAAAGCAAGGCAAAGCCATACACTAACATATTAATCAAAAAGACCAATGATTCTCTGAGCAATTCCTATTTGGCTCAGGAATTCCCTCCTTCAGGAAGTCTTCCCTAAACAGTCCTATCTCCCAGGGAGGCTGGGGTAGGCACCCTCTTTCCCTGTGCACCTCTGGCGGGCACCCTGCATGGTTTTTCTTTTATTTAAGCACTCTCACGTTGCAATCATCTCTTTACTTGCCTGTCCCTTCCACGTGAACAGAAGCCTCTGGGGACCAGGGAACTGCCTTTTACCTTTAAGGCTTGCAAGCTGTGCACAACACAGAGAAGAAACATGGCAACTGTGGTTCATACCATGGACTTCAGAGTCAACTAGAAACAGGTCACAACCCTGGTTTCACTTTATTTCTTCAAGATTTAGTTTCCTCAACTGTACGCATAGGAAAAAAAGTACTTAAGTCATAGGAATATTATAAGGATTAAGTATAATGATATACTTAACATTGTGACTGACTTCAAAAGGTCCCCAAGTGGTAGCTCTTATTAAAACAAGCACTCAGTAAATGGTTAGTAAATGGTCGTTGAGTGCATGAATTACTTTAAGATATGTCAGGGTGACCAATTCTCTATAGTGATGCTCAATATTATTCAATTTCTGAGATATTTCAGAAATGAGCTCTGATAACATTAATTGTAATATTTAAAATAAAATCATCCCAGGACAAGAAGTAAATTTTAAAACATGCTTCATATATGAGCAGAGTCTATTATATCTTACTGTTCTCTAGGGGAGAATCCAGAACTTTCCTTAATAAAACAGCCCAGGTTTTAAATATTTACTTTCAGAAAATCCTTCCTTTTCTTTACCTGCTGTTCCCCATTCTGCTGTTAGGTTACCTTCTGCCCTGCTGTCATCAACAAACCCATGAGGATGCAGGTCTCATTAAGAAAGAACTGAAGTCATTTGGTCAGAGAGGACGCCCAGAAATCTATGTTGCATTGCAAAGGAAGAAAGTGTGGTCCAAGCCACTTGGTTTTTAAGGAACAACTACCTGAAAAGAGATGAAAAAGAATGGAGAAGAGAAGACATTTAAACCCACCCTAAAGATCGGGACAGCCTTCTGTGTTGCATTTATTTCTAATCTACACATGGGCCCATATAAATTCCTATACCTAGGACTGACAATTTGTTTTGGAGATCCAATTTTTTAAAAAAAAATTATTTATTTTTATTATTTATTTTATTTTATTATTCTTTTTAAATTTTATTTTATTTTTCAATTTTTAAAAACAAAATATCTCTATGGGATAACTGTTTTACAGGAAAAGAGATACAATTCACCTTAAGCAAACTTCATATGTGAAGATAAACTTATGAAGTACATTGATGAGGGGATAATTGTTCACTTGGTAAAGTCTTCCATGGTGAAGTTAATTTATTTTCTCAGCTCTCCCAACATCTTTTTTTTTTTTTTTTTTAAAGATCTTATTTATTTGACAGAGAGAAACACAGCCAGAGAGGTAACACAAGCAGGGGGACTGAGAGAGGGAGAAGAAGGCTTCCCGCCGAGCAGGGAGCCCGATGTGGGACTCGATCCCAGGTCTCCGGGATCATGACCTGAGCCGAAGGCAGTCGCTTAACCAACTGAGCCACCCAGGCGACCCCCAACATCTTTTATACATCCTTTTGTTTGCCAAAATTCAAGTTATACCTATTCCTGTTGCATTAAGTAAGGTCTACCTGTACCTGGGAATACAGAGTATATTAGTTCTCTGGCTTTCACAGGTTATGAGTGAGAATAGACAGTAACTTGGCTTCATATGGATGTATGAAAAACAGAACAAGTAATCCTCTGTGGATATAATATGTCTTCTAAGCAATCTTTTTGCTAACTGCGCTCTATAAATTCTAGAAAACAAAGCAGAGAGGAAAATGCAAATATTCCATGTTTGAGCTTTGTTGGGCAGAAGCTATTCAAGGGAAATACATGTGTTCCCATGAGGGAAGGTTCTATCTTTTACTTATAGTGTCTCCTGGTGATAGAGTGTGACAAATTTTATATTAAAGTTATTTTCCTTTACTCCTCAGAAGTACAAATTATGCTCACCTCTTTGTATAGAATCCATAAGCACTTTGGTACCTTAGAGAAAGAGTTTGGTGTAAGACACCAGGAGGGTTCAAATCATTTTAAATTGTTACGCCTACATACACATTTCTGCAGACATTTTGTCATATACAACTCCACTCGCTAGAATGAAAAGAACCATTCTCTGTTCCAACTCATAAAATGTGTGTAATATAAAAAAGGAACAGAGATGAGTTTTTTTAAATTTCCCCATGATCCCTGGTTTTCTGTATTCAATTTCTTCTCCTCTTGCTGAAAACCATCAATGGTAACTCCTATATTACATAGGAGATTTGAAAAATGCAGCCTATCTTCCCAAAGAAATATGCAGTGGTGTCATTTGAAGAAATTACTGTGATTAAAGGGAAAAAACTGTGTACCACAGGTTTTTTTAAAATATAAGAAAGATTGGATTTTATAGTTCTCTCCAAAGACTGCATAACCATAATTTACATTTTCAAAATTATTATAACTCTTTTCAAGGTAGTAGCAATTTGTCTGGTATTTAATCTATTTTGAGTTAACATCTATTAGCAGTTTTTTAAAATGTGAGGTAAATTGCTATGCTAATTAAGGTAAATCACACCGTAGTTTCATTCTATTGCTGCTGCTACTATGGAAGGGTGAGGAGAGAACCTTCAGAGCTTCCAAGATTCACCTGAACTAATTTATCTATACCATCACACTGCTGCTCTCACCTTATCAATACTTTCCCCAGAAAGTTCCAGCTAAGTGTAAGCCCAAGCCTGAAGTATCTCCCCAATGATACCTACGTTTCAAAAAATACTATTTCTGATAAAATTTGCTGAAGAAACCATTTATATTATGTGATTGTTACTTCCTCTTTGCCTTATGTTTTAAATTAGGACATGTTTCTTATGAGGGAGGAAATATCTGGCACTTGAGTATACCAAAATCACATTTATGAATATAATAAACCACTTAAAATCACTTTTTAAAAAAATCACTTTTTTCTAAATGGAGAAAGTGTCCCTGCAAAAAGTGACCACTACTGAAAATGCCAATACCAACAACATGCATTATGTTATTGCTAGACTGTAAGTTCCTCGACAGTGAAGAGTATTTGGGTCATCCCTTTGTTTTCAGTCCTATGCACATTGCCCGCTATATTCTCACCCCATAGATTATGAGTTCGAGAGACAGGAGTTTCTACTGGTTTTGGTGAATGCCAAATCCCTATCACCTATAGAATGCCTAGCACCTAGTAATGACTCATTAAATATTTGCTGGCTCAATTAACAGAGTAGTCGTTCAATGAATACGTATTGAGTAAATACAGAAGCAAAAATTAGTACTGCCCCTTGTGGAGATAAGCTCACTTTGTTCCTAGACTGTCCCAGCTATAGTAGTAGCAGTCTCTAAAGTCTTGACATTATGGCAGCTCCAAACTCCTTTTGTCCTTTGAAGTTCATACCCAAGGGGATTCTTTGTGCTACTCTCCTCTTCATGTGACATCACCAGTGCCTCTTTCCAGATACACCTTCCTTGGGGTTTCCAACAATTTTACACAGGGCAGAGTAGTTCATGATGGTGGTTCAGCCATTTTTGTTGGATCATGCTGCCGCCAGGCAGTACTCAGCAAAAGCCCAAGCTATGCTTCAGTTAGATATGGTAGCCCGTGTTACTGGAGATCAGTGACATACTGTGTTCGGTGGATAATGCCGAGAAAGATGTTTATGGTCACTAGACATCAGCTGGTTTCCAAAACTTCGCAAAAACTCATGTGGTTCAGAAGATTTAATTCTTCTGCTCAGAGCGTCAGCACCCTGCTTAGTGTGGCGGGCCCAGCAGGGCCCCACAGAAGATTCTGATATTTCGTGACACTTAAGGTCCCTTCTCATGTCACAGTTATCTGGTGGTGGAAGGGGAACTGTGGGAGATCTCCTGAATCAGGACAATGCTACCTCCTGTAATTTCTTGGGCTTCAGCAATTCTACCTACTTCACTGCTACCTTGGGGAAAATGGCAATCTGAGGAGCTTTTTGGTGTTGTTGGCTTTGACATCATGGTGGTGTTAGACATTTGTTGTTCCAGACAGCATGAAAATAATACTCATGCTATCGTGAGTGACTCATGGTAGAGTTTCAGACAAATCAAATTCAGCCCATCAAAACATTTTTCTGGGTTCCAGAGGTACAATGAGCAACATGAGAGATAAGGTCCCTGTCCTCTGGAGCAGGGAAAATTGACAATTACACCAGCCACAGCAAAGCCTGAGAAGCCCTTTCTAGGGGAAGTGCAGGTCGCTGTGGACAGAGGCACCCAGTCTTCTCCAGGTGGGTGGGAAAAGCCATTCCGAAAGAAGTGATATTTAAACTGAACCTCTGAAGGACAAGGAGGCATCAGCCTGTGTACAAATGTGTTAAATACACACATAGTATTCAGGGAAGAAAGGAAACTCGTTCATGAGCCCGGAAAACAACACTAATCTGTCCCTTACTTTGTATGCTCTGTTAAGGCAATGTTTGTCCAGCTCATCTAGCAAACTCAAGGGTGTAATTCAAGTAGGTCTTGTTTGACGTAGTTCTCTTCTGAGGAGGGGAGGGTGAAGAAAATGGACCCCTCTATCTGCAGGGAAGGAAAGTAAGGAACCCACAGTACCTCTGTGAAGGTGCTGCAAATAGCACATTCAACTCCTCTCTCCGAATTCAGGGCTCTTGCCCTCACGCTGGTTTGTTATTCCTCACAGACTCCCTGGGCAATGTCACTCACTGCTAACAGCCCCAGAGGCTGACTCCTGGCGGCCCAGAGGCAGAGTGTTGTCTGTCGGGCAATCCGCCTCCGGAATCTGCTTCTCTCGGACTTTCTTGGCTCTCTGGGAAGCTGTACTGGTTGTCTGTGGAACCTGGCGTTCACAAGGTGTAGCAAGAGTCTTTGTGGGCAATGCCTATTCAAAGGCCCAACTGCTCTTTATGCAAGTGCCCACTGGCCCCTAGATTGGCACATATCAAAGTGGATAAAATGAGGGTAACGTGAATTCTAGTAATATGTCAAATTTGTATGTAAATGAGATGAGTCATCTAAGTGCAGTTTAAAATATTTTAAATAGGATACTAAGGAAAGAATAAAACAGCAGATGATACATTGATTTTCCTGGGACCCTGCACAGCAACACCATGCGCCAGGCTCTCTTCAGGGATTCTATTTCCTTCCCTTTGCAGCAGGACTTGTCACGTCCCTGTTTGGGTGACGTGCTGTGTCCTGCCGATGCCGCCCTACGTTAGAACATGGACATCCAAGCCACCAAACATTTGGAGTGACTTTTACACTCTCTCACCTCACCTTTCTCTTCAGCAGTAAAGCTAAGCCTCCCAGAGGTCTGGAGGAAGATACAGCAGTAGTTTGGGAGGCACGAACAGACTGCGGGCACAGCCCACCATAAAGAGAAAGGGTCTTCCCCAGGCTGGTGAGGGCTGTGGAAATGATTCTAGGTGTGAGCCAAACCACTTGCTCTTTGTCTTTGTAGGCAACTTCACATTCTTTTCCTTCCCTCTGCCTCTCTCAGTCCAACCAATGTCCTCCATGAGCTCCATAGTAACTCATACATAACAAAAGTTTGATATGTGTTTCCTGACATGGGATGAGTTAAACTGTGTTTGCAACCAAGAACACAAACAAGAACATAGTGGATCAGCCCAATTGCTCACTAGAATCACCTGGGGATCTTTTAAAAATCCCGATGCTCGGGTTGTATCCCAGACTAACTGTATCTGAATCTCGAGGGAGTAGGTCCCAAGCACCAGTATTTTTTAAAGTCAGAGATTCCATTGTGCAGCTCAGCTTGAGACCTACTGGTCTAAAGCTTTTCCACTGAAGAGTGTGTAGAGGGCACAGGTGATTTCTGCTCTTGGGAAGCTGAAGGCAAGGTCTGAACTAAGATTATTTAAAGATAATAAGTATGCATTTGCCTCCCACATTGCCCTCTACATTAAACTGAGTCAGGTCTTCTGGAGAAAAGAAAGTGCTGCTCCTACAGCTTATTAGTCCATCATTTTACAAATACTACGTGAAACGAAAAGTACCTTTTTTGAATGTGGTAAAAACAGACTGGTTTCCTCTCCTTCAGCAAAGGTTGGTATTGGAACTTGAGCTGGGCACAGCCAAAGGAGGCCACCTTCTGACTTTCCAACAGCTGATGAAAGGGAAGATTCCCTTAAACCCAGGTGTCACATGGATGTAGGCAATGCTTCCTCAAGGAACCACCCATGAGGTGGAAGGATGGGGCACACACAACTAAATTATTTAATATAATTTTAAGAAGAAAAATGGATTATCTTATTGGAGACTAAAGGCTACCTGCTGAAGATGGGAGTCAACTGACCGATTATAGGCCACCCACAATACACTATGCTTCATGCACGAACCTCCTACTACTGGCCTGAGGCCTTTAAAGACTTTTTTTTTTTAATAGAGAGAGGTAAGAAATATTACTCTTGGGTGGCAAAAAACTCATCTAAAAGTCCCAAAGCAGAGAAAGAGACAGATACTGAGAATGCAATGAACCTGACAGAGGCAGGCTCATAAATTCAGTCAACTTTGTCAAATGCAGTCATTCCATTTCAGAATCTGCAATGATTGGAAGTGCTATGCCTTGTCAATATCACAACAGGCCTGGCTTCATGCTGTCTCTTTCTCATGAAATGTGGGTTGCCTGTTAACACTAGCATTGCTTTCTATTCACTTGAATTAGCACAGTGAGAAAGCAGCAAAGAACCTGGGAGGATGAGGATCACAGAAACGCCTGCAGTGTTAAGTGAGAATTGGGGCTAGCCAACCTGAAGCCTCTAATTAGAGATTAGTGTGACAGGAGTCCAACAACCAGACTGTCAGAGAGAGAGATTAGTGACATTTTCATTCCCTGTTCCACCAAGCAATCTTCCACCAAGAAGGATGTTTCAAGTCAAGTGTAAGTTCTATGTATAGCCTTGTGTTGTCCATTCTGGAGCCACAGACCACTGGCTGTGGAACTGACCTGTGGCATAAATCCATACATTTTTTGTATACATTTGCATGTGTGGCACAGATGAAACCAAAGCAGACCTGTGTGGCACATCAAGATAAAGAAAGCCACTTGGGGAGTCATGTGTGATGCTCTAAATGGTTCCGCAAAAGACTGACTATTTGAGAAACACTGGGCCCTAATAAGATAATTAATGTAGTCACTGAGTGGTAAGTGCAATGTATTTATAGAACACATCTGGGTGTTTCTAAATTCAACTCTCAAAGTTAAGCTGAAAAACACAATTGAGAAAGAAGAGTCTAAGAACTAAAAACATCTTTTCTTTTATGCTTAATAGCTTTCTTGATTTCAGTTTTTATTTTCATATATAAAGCCTAGGGCAGCGGTAATCATCGGTAGACACCTAATGAAAAAAGTATCTTTCTAAAACAGCGGCTTCTGCCAGGTAGAATTGATGGATTTGACCTGTTTCCTAAAACAAATTTATTACCAGCAAAAATTTATTCTACATAAAAGTGATCTGTAAATCTGTGGATGAGAAAACCTGAAAACAAGTGATATTTTTGGAGTTCAGGAGACAGACTCTACATAAATGAGAGCATTCTGGGGTTAGGCTCTAAAGGAACTGGAGTCCAATCATACAGCAGAGGCCTGGACTCTGTTTGGGACTGTCCTGAACCCCAGAGCCTTTGGCTACACTCAGAATCCACCAGCTACAGAAACTGGTATAAATCCAAGGTATCATCCTTCTTAGTCATTTTTTTCCCCTCTATCCTTCTCTTTTTAAAAAATTATTTAATTGATTTATTTGACACAGAGATTGAGAGAGAGAGAGAGAGAGAGAGAGAGCGCGAGCACAACCAAGGGGAGCGGGAGACGGAGAGAGAGAAGCAGACTCCCCGCCGAGCAGGGAGCCCAACTGGGGGCTTGATCCCAGAACGCCGGTATCATGACCTGAGCTGAAGGCATCTGATGCTTAACAGACTGAGTCACCCAGGTGCCCCTCCAGATACTTCTTACAATCTGTAAAACTATGAGAAAGAAGTGGGGTCTAATGTTTTTCAAACTTGCTTGCAGCTGTACGATACTTCTGCAAACCAAAACAGTAAACAAGCAAACCAAATAAGTAAACTAAACAAATGAAGCAACGAAAATGGTTGAAGTTAGGTATAAGGACCAGGCCCCCTGCCCACTCTGGCATTCCCAGAGACTCCTCAGAACCTCCTCAGCTCCTTGGAGCTACACAGAATGCGGAAGAGAAACACAGTCCATCACCCATCCTGTGATACGGATTTGTTTAGTAACTGTTCTGTACCAGCCACTGTGGCAGGCTCTGGCAGTACAACCTAGAAGCAGAAATCCATGGATCTTACATTCTAATGAGGAGGAGAGGGATGGAGATGAGGAAGGCAAGCATTCACCATCACAGCAAAGAAGAGCTAATGTGTATTGCTGGCTTCGTGTAAGGAACTTTCCACACATTAACTCATTTAATCCTCTCCATAGTTTACAGGAGAAGTGTTATTTTTATTTCCACTTCACAGATGAGGGAAGCAGTCTGGGAGATGGAGACAGAAAAGCCAGGAGCGTGGTGACATTGCAGACAAGGGAGAAGCATTCTCATGAAGGGGGACACGGTTACCACGGCGATGCAGCTGCTAGGAGATGAAGCAAACTGTGGACAGAGAAGTGGCCACTGGATGTGGTGATGAGGAAGTCATCGGTGACCCTGGAAAGAGCGGAATCAGTGCAGTGGTGGAAAACAGAATGGTGGAGGACCATGGCTGTGGATCAAAGCAACATTCTGTATGCAGAGGAAATATACTTTGGGGTGCCATTTCTGACAACTAACTTGCAGACTCACAGCACACACTGTAATTGCCTGCTTGCTCATCTGTCTCCCCAGGGGGCTGTGGGCTCCGTGGTGGTAGGGATTGTCCCATTCACTGTTTTTTTTGACCTGTCACCTATCGCAGTGACTGGAACACAGGAAGCTACTCCACAGAGATCTCTTGAATAAAAGGATAAAATATATGATAAAAATTGGAACAGAGGAGGGAGTTTGAGTTTCTTCTTGAAAAACTACTTGCCAAACAAAATTTCCCCTGCAAACCTGCTGCTGAATGGCCAGGTCTCACGTGCAGGCTGAGCTGGTTCCTTCCCGAGGGACAATCCTTCCCCAGTCCCCTAAAGCACTGCAAGCTGTCTTTGCTTCTACTGTGAACTCAGGTGCTTAGGAGTTCTGGGATCTAATCTGAGCCCTGCTAAGAAATTGCTGTTACCTTTTCTATTTCTAAATTAGAAAAATAATACGATCCTGCAACCTAATTCTTTCATATAATTACTTAAGTCAAATCAAAGTTCCAAGGAGATTATTTACTGCAAAGCAATGACGCTCCCGGTGCCTTCAGGCAAACTCCAACAGGACATTCTATTCACCATACAGCATCTGGGGAACAGCAGACCCTCCCCTTCCTCCTTTCTAAAAAAAAGAACATTTCACTATACATCAATCCCATAATAGAAGTGAACAAAATATAAGCAGTTACTTACAACACAACCCCTTAAAGGGTCCTAGGGGAGATGTCGATTTTCCTGAAGAAGCAAACCAAACAAGTCCTAGCATGGACACTGTGTGGCCCTAACATGCCAAGTTTTTACTCTGTTCACAAGAAAGGACTAAGACCTCCTGGTCTCTGAATTTCTTCTTCCTTTAGAAGTATGGTTGTTATTTAATGGGTTTTAAGTATGAAAACAAAATAGATTCTATTTGTTCCTGAGAACTGCTAGATCTGGGGCTTAGTTTTTCTTTGTAAGGTATTAGCATATGAATTCATAGTCAGTTACAATCTTATGAACCAGGCAGTTCATGGCATGGTTAAATATCACACACAAGATTCCAGAATAGATATGTATATATGAATAAATACTAATGGTAGTAGCAGTTGACATTTACTGAGGACTTTACAGTGTGCGTGATATTGGGCTAAGCCCTCTGTTGCAGTATCTCATTTAATCTCAGAACGACCCTATGGAGTAAATATATCACAGTTTTTCAGATGGTGAAATGGAGGCTTTCAGGGAGTAAGTTGTCCAAAATCTCACAGATAGTAAAGCGAGGGAAGTAGAGTTAAAAAACCCAGCAGTCTGACACCGGTGCTCATCAGTTTAACCTCTCCCATAAAGCCCCACACTGTGTTTCTTGGCTTAATACTGAAATACAGGGAAGGCCTTCCAGGTGAGCAGGGCTGGAAGAAGAGGAGATGGGAACACTTAGCGCCTGCAAGGTTATGAGATAA
The DNA here is from genome assembly GCA_004023965.1 of Spilogale gracilis. NCBI lineage: Eukaryota > Metazoa > Chordata > Mammalia > Carnivora > Mephitidae > Spilogale > Spilogale gracilis. The sequence goes on along the minus strand of PITA01000135.1, from coordinate 52,559 downwards.
CTTCTGAATTTCAGCTGATGTGTTTTTCTCTTTCAATTACCAAGAATAATCAGGAGAGAGTTGTAAAAATGTGTTTTAAAGTGTTCCTATGTGAAAATCACCTGGAGAAACTGTTTTATCAGCAAAAGGAACAAGATGCTGATCCTTCAAGTGAAGGACTGAGGTTCTGATTTTCAAGCCGCAGCCACGCTCTTTCACCATTTTTCACCTTCCCTCTTCCTGCGAGGACACGACGGTGGGCTGTCCGGGTAATGGTTCTGTCACCCAGGCCTGGGGACAGCACAGTCGAATACAGTCAACACCACCCCTGCCTTATTAGGAGAGAATGTTTTTTGTTTTTGTTTTTTTTCTTCCCCACTTTATTTTCTTTGATAAGGCATAAATTTTCAATTTTCAATTTTGGCTATGGGCAATCTGGAAACAGCTGTGTACGCACTGCAGGGGAGCGGGGAGTCCCTGCAGCTACTCACTTTGTTTCATGGCGGAATTGCTACCAAAACAGTCCTGGACACAGGGTCCCACAAATTATTTTTCCTTTAAACTGATTTTTCCAGTTAGTTCTGTATATTAGTTACAGAGTCATATATTATTTTCCCCATAGGGCTTTCCTGCTCCTGATTCCTAAACAAGCTGATAAAAACTCCATTTTCTCCACAGAAATATTTAGGTGGTTGAGGCTTTTTCTTACTATAATTACTTCCTGAAAAATGCAGTGGTCAATTTTTCCCTGAATATTTTTACATTAAATCGGGCACACAAAAGTTGGCCCTTGATATTTTAAGGTTGTAAAGTAGATTTCTGGCTTTAAGGAGATGACTGGTTTCTATTACTTGCTTTCTGTGTTGACGTCTCATTGATTTGATTAAATCTCTCTGCCATTTAAATGAGGAACTCTGTGTGAACACAAGAATTTCTTATGACCTGAAGCAATCATTTCTTATTGAAAGAAATCATCTATTTCACTCCTCAACTAAGTATTTCAGGAATTGGAGCAGGTGAGGAGAAAGGTCTCGGCAATGGCAGTTTGATGAGAAATGAATTAATTCGATTATTTCCATGGTGTGGATCAATAATAGTCAGCCTCACCGAGGCCCCTGGCCTGAAGGCAGCTGGATAATCAATAGGATCACACAGAGGCCTTTCCTCCCCCGGCAGCCTCTCTGATCTTTTCTGGGCGGACTCTTCACGCCTGTGTAATTCTAATTTATGTCAACTAGAAATCAAAGAAATTCCAAGAGGCTTTGGTCATAGGACATTGGGGTGGACCTTTCAAAATCTATTTATGTCTATTCCTTAAGTAATGTGGCCCCACGACCCTCCTGGCGCCTCTAGAGGCCAAAGAGAAGGCGCCTCCTGACAGAAGCTACCTGTCCAGGGGGAGGCAGAGGAGCGGCGTGAGGTAAATTGAGGCACACTTTCCCTTTTCTGTCTACAACTCTGCAGGGACATAAGAACAAATAAGCATTTTAAGCAAAACGCTTGCCAAGAGTGGCTCCCTCAATAATGCTCTTTAATGATACCCCAGACGCTGGCATTTTCAAATCAAATGAACAGTGTATAAAATTAGTTCTGCATGAAGTTAAAAAAAGAGAGAGAGAGTGAAAGAGAGCTTTTAAAAGCTCCAGCATTTCTCCATCCAACTGCTTTTCACAAGGGCTTGGCATTTGAGAATTGCTACATTTATGATGTTATTCGCTGCTCATAACTCAGGCCCTCTGTCTCCAAACTTCTGTATTAACACACACTGCAGAGGTTCCCACCACGACATTTTATCACTGAGGTTTTCCACAGCAGCCAGGCTGCCTCTGGCGAGGTCTGGTTTCTCAGCCAGTGCCATGCCACTGGGCTCCCTCCCTTCTCATCAACCCTGTTACCCCAAACATTTTTCATTAACCTTGAACACTGCATTTCCATTTGCCCTACAGCTTTCCCAAGATTTTTTTTTTTTGTCCTTTTCAGTTTTGTTCTCCATCCAAACTGCCTTGTAAGAAATGAGGAAAATATCATATTATTAAGAAGAAACAGATCTATAGGGAATCTAGAGTTCTACAGGATATTCTGTTCTGAAGTTGTGAAAATGATTTCTATGACAAAAGCCATCGACTGTCTACAATCATGGAAAGGAGAGTAAATGTATTGCTCTTATTAGAGTCCCATTGATTATACAAGCAGTTTTAACTAAATCACCAAATATATGCGTGTTAAGTTGATAGGTGATTTCGGGTCAACTCTAATTCCCAAGGTCAAGTAAGCCTTTGAAGAGTCTTTAAGAATATAAGTTCACCCCAATTCATCAAAGCCGTCTCACACAGCGTTTTCTTCTCTTCGTTCTTACAATGCACTAAAGTTTAGGAGATTAAGTGGCGTCGGCGTTAAAACTCAAAGTAATGCCTCTAACATGCTTATCCATCCAGCAATCAGAACAGCTACTCAGACACGGGGCTTCTTAATGCACTTCCTAATTTTACAAGTGCTCAGGGAATGCTGTGGTTGAGGGAAGGCTGGTGGCCTCCTCCCTGGAATCAACCAATGTCGCAGCCCAGACACACTCACTGCACTTTAGCTTAGACACTGTCTGACAATCTCAGCATATGTTGCTTTCACTGCAAAGAATACATTTAACATTCCTCATCTCTTCTTTGTTTTCCAAATGAGAGAGAGAAGGAAGAGGGACACAGAGGAAAACACCTTTCCTACAACAAATATATTTTGTTCTTTCAATTCCTCAAAAGCCAAAGTAAGGAAAAAGGCCCAAGTTTGGTAAGACATAGCTTCCAAATTAAATATGAGTGGCCACAAATGAAAATGGCTGCGTGTGAAAGAAAATATTAGCCTTCAGTATTTCACAGAAACACAGGATCATAGAACTCAAGCCCTGGGACACACAGACATCACGAATCCCATCTCTCCCCAGAGCAGGATCCCAGCGACAACATTCCTGACAAGGGGGTTAATTATGTAGATCATCAAAGGTCTCTTGCCTCTCCTCTGGCTCCAGCTGGTGTGCGAAAGGGGAAGAACTCAAATTGGTGAGTTATTAATGGTTAGCAAATTTGGTTAAGCTGCAGAGAGAGAGCAGATAGACCCAAACTAGTTTTGTTCTTCAATTTTTGGTTGGCACAGATGATCACACTGAGATAGATAATGGAGTCTTTGTCTCCATATCCTATCATGATATCTCTGTGTTCTCTATTTATATTCTTATTTTCTCCATTATTATTATTATTATTATTATTATTATTATTATTATTATTATTTGGTTTCCCTACCTATTTGAATTGTCTTATCTTCAACTCAGCCTTTTTTCCCTACTGCAAATCTTTCTTCATCCCTATGCCCAGGTCTGTAAGTTGATCCCAAATACAGTGTCCCATGGAGGTATTAGTTTTACTTTGTCGAGTGTGGAGAAAATATAATTATTGACACCTTAGTATAGAAAATAATCATCTTAATTTTAAATTTAACTGAGGAAAAAGTAAAAGGGCAATGTCTTCTTCAATCTTAGCTTATATTTTCTCTCTTCAATTTCTTTTCAAAATCTGACAGCAGGCAGTACAATTTTTTTTCTCATTTGGAAACTTCAAATATCAAAACATAGGTTAATATGACATTGATGATAAGAATAATCAGTAGCAGTGAGTATTTTACATACAACAAACATGAATATTCTAAGAATCTGGTATATGTTCACTTATTTAAATGCTCACAACAACTCTATAAGATAAGTACTATTATTATCCTCACTTTACAAATGAGGAAACAGAGGCACTTGGGCAATCGCCCAAGATGATACTATGGAGAGCGAGCCCAGATTTGAATCCAACTCTGGCCTCTAAGTACATGCCCTCAACTATTTTAACCTCTTTGCTACTCAAGTCTTTCTGAGTATGATAGCAAGCTTGATAACAATTTAAAATCTGGAGATAGACTGCATTACACAAATTTTGAAAGCTGAGTAGCTATCTACTCTAGATTTCCATCCAACTAAATCAACAAACAGGCTATTATGCACAAGGCTTTACTTGCACTTTGTGGATGGTTTGGAAACTTGTTCCGTCCTCACAGAACCTCTCGTGTCTGACTCTGAGTTGCCATAAACCTAAGGATGCCAGGCAGGAAGGCTAGACCCAGCATTCCCTGGGGCCGGGCCGAACCACAGCAGGCTAAGGGCGGACGGGAGGGTGCTGGAGCCAGCAGCGCTCAGAGCAGCTTGCTGGCTGGAGAAAGGATTCAGAGGTCGCCTGAGGAAAGGACTACTACTCTCACAGGGATACCCCTTATCAGAACAGCCTCCCTATCTCATTTTGGAGTAATTTGCATTTGGGTAGAAAAGGATCCATTCCTTCACTTAAAATAAGCAAAACGCTGGTCAGCAAATATGTCTGGAATAATCTCCTGTACTAACTGGCACATAAAGTTCTACAATTCATCTGTGAAGGTGGAGCGGACCTCAACAAGTCTAAAGAGTGTGGACTAGAAATATGGTAATTTTCAAGAACACTTGTGGATATGCAGCTACACTTTGAATGCATACCTTTTGGTACTCTTGGCTAGGGATACTCAGGTAGCAGTTTCTTCTGGTAGACATTGAGCAAAGCTGTTGTCATTGTTCAGTGTTTTTAGCATACTCTGTCTACTGGAGACTCTTCAACTTGTTTTAAAAAGAAATCTTTATTTTTTTATTTTTAAGTAATCTGTACACCCAACATGGGGCTTGAACTCATGACCCCCAGATCAAGAGTCAAATGTTCCCCTGACTGAGCCAGCCAGATGCCCTTAAAAGAAGTCATTTTAAAGTGACAGGTTAGTGGCAGCATCAGGTTAGTTAGTAGAGAAATTTGATGGAGACTAGCAACCTCTGGGTCTCAGTGTTACTGCTTAGTAACAAAGTCAGTCAGCTTTTTCGGCTGGGCTGAGAATAGATAGTAAATTCTCTCTAAACATAACTAACTGGCGAAGGCCTAGTATAAGTTGGGATTTTAAAGCATTTGGAGACAAGAACTAGGTCAATTAACAAAAATGACATAGCACACAAAGGATTTGGGTCATTCTCCTATTTGCCCCCAAATATGCTAGATTTAGAAAATGCATGTCCTTGGAGAGACATATATATTTAGTTTCACTCTCTTTTGCTAGATTTGTCCCTAATCACCATTTGCAAAAGTAGCACACATGTGTAAATTATTTTAAGATGCTGGCAAGTTCTGAGCACGTATTTGAGGTGGATCTTTCCCGAGAAAGCCGTCTTGTGCCCGGACACTGCACCCCGGGTGTGCCACAACCACTGGACCCAGACTCCAAGGACCTGGGGTCAGATCTTGGGTAAGTGGCCTCTGGCCAGTGCTTGATCTTTCTGAGCTTCTGTTTTCACCCGTTCACAGTGCAGATAACCACTTCTTAGACTTACTAGGGAGAATAGAAGTAACAAGGGGGAAAGCATCTCTGTAGGTGATCAATACAGATTTTCATCATTTTTCTTCTCAGACTTCAAAGGGTCCCATATTAAATGTGGCACAATTTCCCAAACTCACACCCACATCTCCTGGCTAGCTCCACATACCTTTAGTGGGACCTCTGGGACCATTTCTCATCATGTGCTAAAAGTGGCATCTTAAGTGAGGAAAGGTGCAAATTCCCACATAATATCCCCTCACTGGCCCTTTCTTGCTCCCAGATGGCTAGAATACATAGATGTTGAACACTGAAATCACACACTTCAAATTGCGAAAAACCAATTTGGCACCATCCTTTCCACCTTACTGTTGCAGGAAACTTGGAACCCAGAAAATAATTTTACTGTTAGACCCTGTACATTGCTGTGTGCTATGCAAACATTTTTAATTTTGGTTCATGGACTTAGGGAGAGGAGGCCAAAATCTAATTTGACCGTGTGTATGACTGCTTTTCCTCTCTGCAGAAGCACAAAATTCATTTTTAAACAGAGAAATGCAAAAATAATCTCAGATTCATTTAAAAAAACAGGCATCTGGCAATGCGTAGCTGTCATAGTACATGTATGTGCATGCACACATTTGTACACACGGGGGGGGGAGAGACAGAGGATGACAGAAAGTTATTATCCACACTGATCCACAGAAAATAAATTTGAGAGAGAACTCTTACTTTATCGCATCTCATCAGCCCCAAATATCTCAGGGATTTGCTGCTCTGTGCAATGAGGGTGGCTCCCTGATCTGTAATTTCTTTACACCATCCGACATCCACAGTCTCTATCGTCATGCTGTATCGGCCGATGGCTATCAGCGCTGCAAGGGGACAGAGAAAGAGAAAGCAAGCATGAATATTAGCAGTATAAGGGGCTTCTTTCTTACTATGACTATTCCTCTCATTTTCTCACTAAATTTGTTCCTGAAAGGTTGTGTGTAAATGAGTGTTTTGTAAACGAAATTCAATTTGAAATGCTTTCGGAAAGCTTGCTCTGTGACAAACCCTTGCACAAAGTGAATAATCATTCCATAATTCCCCTTTCATTGGAACACAGCCTCTTATCAGTTTTTCTCATTACAAGGTTACCTGTACTTTCAAACATTTGTATCTGCAGAAGGAATAAATTAAAATGAATTACATATATAAAGTTACAGAAAACCCCAAGTAGAAATTAAACTTCACCCAAGATAACTTGAATAATTTTTTAAAAGAAAAATCCATGGAAGCACCATTTTGAGGTGTGTTATAGTGCATGTGAATTTCTTTACCGATTGGCATAATTTTTTCCATCTGTTCATGATCTGTAAAATGTAAGACTATATAACATTTTTCACATTAGGCCTTCTTGGCACTGTTAGGAATTAAGAGTGCATTATACATACAGTTGAACTTAACTGGCGCCATGCTAGAGTGCAGTAAAGGAATGCGTTTGTTATGGTGAATTTCCTCACCATTATCAGAAGTCTTCCTTCTATTAACATATAAAATGAAGCCTGTCATCTGCAGACTATCAGTATATCCAGTCCTCTTGACTCTTCAGCGTTATAGTACTTAAACTAAGGTGCAGACGCTTATCCCGTAATCTACGATGTGCACCACTTATCACTGCCCCATTACCCCTCACCCTGTCAGAGCGAACAATCAGTGAAGGTGGCTCTTTGCTATGGTATCTGATTTGATAGACGTGCACACCTCTACATCTGTGGAGCAGAAAAACAGACTTCAATACCTTCAGCCAGAATAAGTTTATGGTTGATTGGTTTGTAAATGAAAACCCTGAAAACAATGCCGCATATATTAAAAAGGAAAGAAATTGTTTGCTAATTATTTCCTCATTCTAAGATAGGATGCGTTGATTTCTGTGACATTAAAGGCGGATGATATTTTCCAATTGACTAGATTGATAAGAGCAGAGTGAATTACTCACGTAAATAAACGTTAACTCTTACAGCTCACAGAAAAGAACTTGGCAAAATCTCTTTGCTAATTACCTCAGTATTTTTTTTTAAACTAGGAAATTCATGCCTACGCATTCAAGTATCAAGGCACTTCTAAGTTGACAGACATTTAAGGTTTACAAAAACAACCATGACCCCAATGTTTTCCAGTGAAAATGTTATAAAGGACAATTTTTTTGTTTTGTTTTCTCCTAGAAGTTCCTCAGGCCATGGATTTGTTCATGCTCTCATCTTCACATGCTACTTCGACATTCAGTTTTCAAGGAAGTGGGAACAGGATGGAGGGGGTTCTGCCAAAGGTTTGCTGAATGATCTGAATGATATTTTGTGTGTGGAAGTAATATCTGAGGTTAATCCTACAGGTGTCCTTTGCCCTAAGAAAACTGTCATCTTTGATATTGTCATAATTCTCACTAGTTATGATATCCTGAGCATTTCCTATGATAAATGAAGTAGAAAATACATAAAAGAAATTTCTTTCAGGGCACCTGGGTGGCTCAGTTGGTTAAACGACTGCCTTCGGCTCAGGTCATGATCCCGGAGACCAGGGATCGAGTCCCACATCGGGCTCCCTGCTCCACAGGAAGCCTGCTTCTCCCTCTCTCACTTCCCCTGCTTGTGTTCCCTCTCTAGCTGTGTTTTTCTCTGTCAAATAAATAAATAAAATCTTAAAAAAAATAAATTTCTTTCAATACAGAGTGCTCAAACTCTGATTGCAAGGGATGACAAAGGACAAGTTGTAGGATAGTCGCAGGCCAGTAGATTGTATACTTTTATTTAGGTTTGAGGCTAGAACATGAAAAACAAAGACCTGAAGATTTTTCAGAGCCTCCCTTATAAGCAAATAAAGAGTCAATAGCTATTAATTCTAATTACTAAAAACTCTGGTGTTCAGTACTTCCCTTTTTTGTTTCCCTTTCTTGTCCAAATTAAAATAAACAGTAAATAAGACAACCGGAGAAAAATCAGGGTATTCAGTTTCTGTTTTGACATAGTTCTATATGCTAAAGTAAGAATTAAACTTCATTATTCCTTAGCTCCTTCAGTTATTTGGCAAACACTTCATGAGTACTCACTCTGGAGCATTTTGCCCAATATCTATTGACCCTCCATGTGTTAGGCATTGGACTAAGAATTTTAGGCATATTGTCTCATTTAATCCTCTCAGAAACCTTACAAAGTTTTATTATCACTTCCTTTTTAAATATCAGAAAACTGAGTCACAGAAAGACTGATTAACTTTCCCAGTGACAAATACTAAGTGGGAGAGTGGATAATAAGCTAAGAATTGGCTCTCAGCCCTGGTCACCTGTCAGGTGTATTGTGTCAGAAGCCTGGGGCCAGGCACTGGGCAGTTTGAACATGCTGCATCAGCGCTGTGTGGACCTGTGGTCTGGGGACCTGCGGTGTGACAGGTGCGGGACCTGTGCTAGGTGATGGGGACAGAAAGATTCGTAGAGCACAGAAGCCAACTCAGTGGGGATGGAGGGTGGCAGAGTGGGGTGGAAATGAGGAACCTCCAAGTAAACAGTGACAATGCAATATTCCCCTACCAATTTCATCCCATTCCTACTCACTTTTCAGATCTCCAGTCAAAGGTCAGCTTTTTAACATTGATCATCCTATCATCTACCACTATTGGAAATGTAATTATTAATTGGTTTACTTTGTTGTGGCCCACATCTCCCATTAGAATGACAGCTCCTATTCCTGGCGTATGCCCAGAATCTGGCCTGTGCCTGGGGAGGACTTGGTTCTTAAGAACGTTTGAACACACCAATGGCTACAGTGTGGTTTGAGTCTATTAGAGAAGCATGCATGGGGGTGGGGGGACTGGAGCCTCTCACTCTTCAAGGGGGAAGAGAAATCACAGGGGACTTCATGGAAAAGCTGAGCTAGGTTTTGAGGGATGAGAAAAGATTCTCCAGAAATATAAAAAAGTGAGGGCAAGTATGTTGGGCTAAGAAAACGGCATTTGGAAAGGTAGAGAGATCTGAAAGGACAGGGCAGCTACAGGCCCTTCTGTGAGGCGGACCTAAAAACAAGTACAAGAACATGGAATTCAAGTCAGAAATATTTATTCAATGATTAATGGCACTAGGTGGGGGGTAAGCATAAGAGATACAAAGAGTAGTAAAAAGAAGCATAGTCCTTGACTTCCTGAAACTTACATTCTAGTAGGAGAGTCAGATGTGAAACAAACGCAGAAGTATACATAGTTCTAAATTGTGACAAATGCTTCTAAGGAAATGGACTGGTCACTTTAAGAATAACTTTAGAATAATTAAGTGGGGGGTGTGAGGGCGAGTCTTTCTGATGAAGTTACTTTTAATCCCTCCCATAGCCCAGCAAAAACAATACTCATCTGAAGGCAAGAAAACTGAGGTTAAGTACTTCACCAAGGCCCCACCCCTCATAAGTGGCAAAACCAAGGTGCAAACCAAGACATTTTGGCTCATTCTATCACAGCTGCACGCAGGGTGTAGAGGAGCTTGCATGTGTACAGGATGTATTTCTTTTTACCACCATTCAGGACTTACACATTACAGCTTATAGGTAGCTAAGGATTTACCCTGTGACCACAAAACATGGGTCCAATAGAATCTTAAAATTCTACAATCTATAGAGCAACTTACCTCATTGTGACTACATCCTACCTTTGGATATTTTTTCATTGTTTTTCACAAGCTAACTGTGAAACTTGTAGTGTGGTCTAGTCTCAAATTCATTTACAGCCTCACTACTTAGTTGATGTCTTATCTTGGCATATTTTACTTTTGAGTCTCTACTTCCTTGCCTAGACAATGGGGATGATGACTCTATGTCCTCCCTACTTCCCAGGGTTGGTCTGAAGTTCCAATGACATAATACATGGAAGGGACTTTATCCTATATAAATGTCATGATCTATGTGATATTTCCCCAAAGTGTTCTACAGTGGTGCAGTTGATATGAAATGAAAAGACTTGAACGAGTTTTGAAAAATAAAATGCTCTGAGCAAATGCAAGCATTACATAAGCACTTAGTCATTATGTCAGTGCTGGTTCCTGAACTGCCCACTTTCCACGGGTGAGCATGAACTCATAGACTGCACTTGGGACGATAGGGCTGCAAGTGTATTATGTGATTACTACCTTCATTAGGACATGTTGACACACTACAATGATATTTACTGAGCCTTGAAATGGGATAAATTATGCAAGACTAATTTCTAATCTCAGTGCAATTTTAATATACTTTTAATGTGCTAAGTACAGCAAAAAATTTAATTGTAAAAATTACACAAGTTAAAAAATGTGATTCAGTAACTTATATAGTGATCAAGGATATATATTAACCCCAGAAGGCATTTCCATAGGCATACAGAGCAATTGAAAAGCATGAGCACATAGGTACTCAATTTTGACTAAGAAGTTCCATTTCTAGGAATATACCCCCAAAATATACTTTTAATAATACAAAATTACATATATATTTTTATTCACTGGAGCATCGATTGTTATTGCAAAATAATGGAAATGGCTTAAACACCCATCCATAGGAGAATGGTTAAATGATGCTCTCACCGAACACTATGCAGCTGTGAAAAAATGGATGGGGGAAGATTACTAGGAACTTCTAAATTGTTCGATGAAAAAGGTAAAGTGCAAGGATTTATATGGTGTGCTAACACCGTATAAAAGAGAATATAATTAAAAAACACGTACAAATCTCCTTTGTGAGAAAGGAATATGGGAAATACAAACCAAAAATATGGACTCTTTAACTATAGGGTCTTGGTGGGGAAGAGATGGAAGAAGCGGGCACGGAATGTGGGTGGTGAGGGTGTCAGGAGAGATGGACACTTCTGGGAGGATCTCTTTGGATATAGATTTGACTGAATGTCATAGCAACATTTTACATAGCTCCCCTCCAAAAAAAATTAAAACCCACGAGGATTTGGAGGAAAGGGAAGTAGAATACAAATAGTAACAAAGGAAGCTAACTGTATTACAAGTGAAGAGCATAAGCCAGGCAAGTAAGATAACCACACAGAAGGGGATGGGAATTAAGAATTGAGTCACTTTGGAAAACATTATTTCAGCAGGATGTTGTAAGGTGAAACCCAAAAAGAACTGTCAGCAAATACTGTGTTCCAGTTACTAAATCTATTTCTCACAGAGGTATGAGTTAGCAATTCAGTAACTACTTTATGTGTAATCTAGGATTGTAAATAATGAGAGCTCGTCTTTTTACTGTTAGAGAAAGAAGTTATAAACAAGAAAAGGGGAAGGTTTATCAAGATCCTAGTGTTATTGAATTGGAATCAGAGGTATTAGAATGAATTCGTCGTCATATAGATATATCTGTCCTATATATATGACAAGATATATATGACATATACATGTATATATAACAGATATACAGATACTGATATAACTAATAAATATGATGTATGTGGATGCATGGGTTAGTGTACAATCATATATTTCCTGTCTTTTTCTGCTGAGAGAGACTAGGAACAATGATGCTCCAGAAGCAGTGATCTACTAGCACCCAGATCTTGGTTTATAAATATCATTCTCCAATAAAAAGAATTAGGGCTTCTTATAGAAATGGTTGATTCCTAGACTGGGTAGGAAATACGGGATGAGTTTGAAACATCTTGTGATATCAGGAAAAAGAAGTGCTTAAAAGAGAATGAGGGCATGTCAAAAGGACACAGGATCCAATCAGAAGAGGCTGCCGATGGCCACAGCTGGAACAATTTGAGCATCAAAATAAATAACGAGAGCATTGGACTATACTTGAGAAAAATGAATAAGCATCCACAAGTCTATTCTGTAGAGAAAGACAGAAGGACAACTCTTCCTTACAGAAAAATTCCAATTAATGAGTGAGGAAGGAATGGGGGAAATACAAAGACATTGTCAGGCAAAGATCACAGTGATAACCATTGCAGGCCAATCCACAAATGGATGTTAAAATCAGAAGAGACCCAGGGAAAAAAAAAAAAAAAGAAGTAGAAGAAGAAGAGACCCAGCAACCACCACCTTAACCAAAAGACCAATATTCATGTCATCGGCAATAACACATATAGACATCGTGTCCCCCCAAGCACCTCTGCGCTATTCTTGCCAAAATAAATAATCTCCATCTACGCATAAGGAAACACCACGCAAACCCAATCTGAAAAACATTCTACAGGTCTAAAGGGTAGGGGTAATGGAATGTAAGAAAAGAATGGGGAAGTGTCACAGATAGGAAGAGATTGAGGAACCCCCAACTCCATACACTGTGAGATCCTGGACTTGATCCTAGAACAGACACAAAAATTAGGACAAAAAAAAAAAAACCCTGATAAAATTCAAGTAAGATTTGGAACTTAGTTATCTCACTGTTTCAATGTTAATTTCCTGGTTTGATAATTATACGATGGTTATATGAGTTGACAACATTACAGGTAGCTAGGGGAACAGTATATATGAAGTGTCTACTATTTTGCAACTTTTCTGTAATTCTAAAAGTATTTCAGGGCACCTGGCTCGCTCAGCTGGAGGGGCATATGACTCTTGATCTCCAAATTGTGAATTTGGGCCCCACGCTGTGTAGAGATTACTTAAATTAAAAAAAAAAATTCAAAACAAAGATTTAAAACGTAGAGATAAGCTAGTAACAGATAACAAGTGCATGGACTAAAATTTTCTAAGTGAAAGCAGGTATTACTTTCACAGTGAACAATCTGATATATAAATGTTACCACTAAAAATACATTTTTCTCCTCATAGGAAGATTAGTCATACCAGTACATTAACAAGTGACCTGCAGATGCCATTTTGTCCTTTCCAGTTCTATCTTCTGCTACGGATCTATGTACCTGCAATACAATCAGAAGAAATGCCCTAGTGCTTCAAAGAACGAGGGTTAAAATTTAACAGTAGGATTAACATCTTTCATGTAATACTTGGATAAAAGCCATTTGCAAAGAAATTTCTTGGCATGGTTACAAAGAGATAAATATGAAAAGTGCTCTTCTTTGTAGAAGCCACAGAAGCTCCCAAAACAAAGACAAGACACTTTCAGGGACATTTGTTGTGGTGCGATGTACCCCAGGAGGGTTTCCTCCGCTCCGCAGGGACTATGGCAGCGGCGCTTAGCCCTGGCGCTTCTGGAGAATCACAGGGACCCAGAGAAAGTACAGGTGCCTAAGTCCCACCCCTGGAGATTCTGATTCAGGAGAAGCGATAAAAGCTCCTGGGATTCTGATGGGCAGGCAGGGCAGAGAAGTGCTGGAATAACCTCCAACTCAGGCAAAGTCAGTGGACTGAAAACAAAAGAACTCATTGTTAAGGATCTGCAGAGCTATGTGTTTGGATATTTTAATACAACTTTATCTCTCAAAGAGTAGTGATCTCTTGCATAGAATCCAATACTTTTAAATTTTATTTCTAATTTATATCATGTCCTTCCATTTTTACACATTGCTATTATATTCCTCCTATTATTATGTAGTAACCTGATAGCGACCATATTCTATTTTTGCAGCTTGTCCTTTTTAGTAAATATTTTTCTTTACTTCATTGCACTTACTTATATTTCTAATGCAGCACTTATCAGCCTTTGTTTCATATTAGAATTATTTATCAACATGCCTGTCTTCCCACTGGATTGTAAAGTGTCAGAAGGAGTGAATGTGGAGAATGCTTTTCTAGGACCTCTAAATCTCTGAAAATCGAATGTCACTCATTTTTTACAGTTCCAATGAACTTTTTGGAACCATAGCATGCATGCAGAAAATTGCACAAGTCCTAAGGGTACAATTTGATGGATTCTGACAAAGTTAACCCAGCTGTGTAACAGTATCTAGACTGAGAGACAGGGCATGACCACACCGTAGGAGTTTGCTCGTCCCCAACTCCAGTCATTACTATTCTGCCAATAAGGATAACCACTATCCTTTCATACACACAGATGAGTATTCTTGTGCTTGAACTTCATATAAATAGAGTTAAACACTGTGTTCTTATTTTTGGTTTTCAGCTGTCCATTATGTTCATGACCTCTGTCTACATAGTTATGTGTACTGGTGGTCTGTTAATTCTCAGTGCCCTATAATATTCCATTGTACTTGCTATGATGTGTACTGCTACTGTAAACATGAACATGTTTTCCTTTCATCTAGGTAAATACTGAGGAGCAAGGTGGGTTGTTCGGTTAAATGTATGTTGAACTTCATAAGAAAATGCCAAAATGTTTTCCAAAGTGGCGCTACTATTTATATTCCCAGCAGTAATGTATGAAGCCTCCAGGGTCTCTACATCCTTGCCAAGAGCTGGTAATATCTGTCTCTGATTATAGCCATTCTGGTGGGTGTGAATTGCTACATTAATTTCCTTATTTTTAAATTTTTCTTAATTTTCATTTCCTTAAGCATTAATGATATTGAGCATTTTGTCATGGTGTCATATATTGTTTTAAAATCCTAGCATGACACTATGTGCTTTTATCTTTGCAAGTACTCAGTAAATATCTATTAAATTAAATTGATAAGGAAAGGCACATAAGTTTTCTATTATCAAACTACATGGCAAACAATAGCTTTCTAGACAATAGATACTTTTTCCATGTAATTTGAGGGAAAGTACCAGTAAATAAATTTAGTGTATCCTCTGGAGACATGAAAAATCTTAAAGTTTCTTAAAATAAAAGACTAAATTAAAAAAGAATTACAGTTATAGAAAGCTTTCCAAATGCTCATTTATTTGTAGAATTTCAAAGATTGTAAAGTATGCTTTATATGGAAACTCTAAATCTCTGAAAATCAAGTAAAAAATAAATATGATACAAAAATTGCTCAACGATGGTAGATAACATCAGAGTGAAAACTTTGAATTATGGCAGGATTTTCAAGATACTGCACGTAGGGGTATTCATTTTACAGAACTCTGTTTACTGAGTTCAGAGGAGCAACATGCGAGTCTTATCTGACAAAGGCAACAAGCTGGCTGTGGCCCTTGACCTTTCGGGGAGAAGACTCTCCTGCCCTATACATCCTGAAATGGAAATACAACATTATTTATAGGCTACACCTGCTTTCCTTCTTAGGAGATAAACAAGTTGTTGGAAAAGTAAGAGTTCAAGTGAAGAATTTTTTTTTAAAGGTCTTAAATTCACCAGAAGCAAGGATAAGTATTTTTTTTTTTTTTTACCTTTTATGTTATTCACATTGTTTTTATTTTAATAGCAGAAAGACACAAATCTGATTGGGTAGGTAGAAACTATTTTTGAGTTCGTGACTTCTGAGAATGTAATAAACAAAAGGCATATTTAGAACTAACCTTCATTTCACAGGAATCTGATCCACTGCCCTCGTTTTCAGTGGTGCTATGTTGGTAATAACCAGCCTTTCGAGTGGAATGTTAGGTTCCCCTGATAATCCCTTTATTAAACTTTAGAACCCAAGATGAACAACAGAAAAAGCCTTACTACTCTTAACATTATCTGACAACCTTAAAGTCCCTGGTTCAATGATTCTTTTTTTCTGTAGCCTACATACATACATATATCACTTATCAAAGAATTATGCATCTTTTTCAAAATCTTGACATTATATTAGATTTGCCCACTTTATGAGAAGTGAATTCTGGGCTTAAATATGTTGGTTCGTGGATATGGAAAAGTACATTAGTGTTTCTGTCATACAGCTGCCTTGCCCATCTTGCTGAGCTATATTTTCCAGACCACCCAAAGGACACAGCCTCAGTCTCAAGCGGACATCAGATACAAATATTTATGTGACCTAGTGCAGGACAGACCAGGACGAGACTGCAACAACTACCACTTGAGTGGTCCCAAGCCTGGTGACAACATATGTGTTATCAGACTGCCCAACACACATTGTAAAAGTGTTTTGATACTGAAGGGAAGCAAACAAAAGGAAGAGGGAAGAACACATGGAGATGTGAGCAGAGTGAATATATGATCTCTTTCTTCTTTAAACAAATGCTAATCGAGTACCAACTATGCACCAGGGAGTATTTCAGGAGCTGGTAATAAAGAGTCAAATTCCTGTCCTTGTGGGGTTTGTATTCGGAATACCAATAAGTAATTAGAATGTATAATTTGTCAGGTGGTGATGAGGCTTTGGAGAAAAATTAAGCAAGGACCAGGGGTGGGAGTGCTACAATTTTCATTAGTATGAACAGGGAAGGCCTCATGGAGAAAATGACATCTGAACAAAGATCTGAAGAGGTGGTGGAACAAGCCATATCTAAGGGAAAAGCATTATGTGCAGAGAAAACTCAATGTCAAGCCCATGAGATACGAAGGTTGCTGGCTTGTTTTAGATTGAGCAAAAGAGCAAGATGGTGAGATGAGATTGAGGAGAGTTAATGGAAAAGGGAGTGGTCAAAATCATCTCATAGATCGTTTTAATGACATTGGTTTTCCCTCTAAATTAAATTAGAATCCACTGGAGAATTTGGCGCTGAGGGGTGATAGGACCTAACTTAAACTTTTAAGGACTTCTCTGGCTTCTGGTTTGAAGACAAACTGTAAGGAGGCAAAAGCAGAAACAAGGAGACCAAGAAGGAGGCCAGTGCAATTATCCAGATGAGAAGTGAGAGTGGCTTGGCCCAGAGCTATGTAATAAAGCTGGAGAGGAGGAGTTGAATCATGACTATTTTAGAGAGGACCAACCATACCGCTGATAGATTAGATATGGAGTAAGAGAAAGAGAAGAGTCAAGGATGTTAAAAGAAATCTCTTTTTTTTGGCATATAGATTTGAAAGAAATTTCCTGCATAGGATTTTACATAGCTGCTCTTTGTGTCCTTGTGTGTCTCAATGTCCTTGCATTAGTGGGAATATATTGGTTTCTTCCCTGGGATATAAACTCTGAGAGGAGCAAAGACCACCTTTACTCATCTTTATATTGTCACTGTCTAGCACAGCACCTTCACTTGTTAGTACTCAATATATGTTCATTTAAATAAGTGCATCTTACATATCACAATTAAAAGCACTTAGGGAAAGAACTCAGAAAGGGGTCTTGCTTGCATTCTCTAGAGTTCACACTCATTCTTTTATTCAAAAAGTATTTATTGAATAGCTATGTTATATCAATCACTATGATGTCCGCAGGTACCTTTGGGGAGATTATAAGTAATAAACATTTTCCCCATATATTTCTGCATTTAAAAATTTTCAACCGTAGGCATGCTTTGCTTAACGAAGGAAGTAAAAACTAGTTTTTAAAAAGGTGTACTGGATAGATTTCTGAATTTTACCAGAGTGAGGGGAAGAACTTAGTATTTCTGACAGTAGGGTTTCTCTCTAACATTGCTCCTCAAGACAAACACACACATTTAATGGTGCCAAAATTCAATACCTAAAATCACATGAAATCCTGTGGAAAAAAGCATAAAGCTATTTCCAAACTAAAACTAACCACAAAAAGATAGGCTCACTTCTTCCTCCTTAACAAAAAGGTAACCTCATCCATTCCTCACTTATAACCAGAACAATTATGACTCAGGGACTTGTTGTCCTGGGTATGGATTAGCTTAGCTACTGGAAACAATTTTTGTTTATGGACCTTTTTGCCATAAGAAGGGAAAAGGAAATAAAACTATGAAATTCAAAACATTTCAATTTGAGTTTTAAAGTTTATTGGAGAACTAAAGATTAAGATTCAAAGAACACTAAACTTTTCTATATTCTTTTTGTTTTTGTGGGGGAAGAGAGAATCCCAGTTCTGGATCTACCCACCTGCAAACTTGAACCATGCGCACTCATACCCATACGCATGCTCACACATGCAGGGAGACAACAGTCACAACCTACATATGTACATACGTTATTCCTAGGCCCTAATTCACGGGTAGACTTCCCTTGAACCTACTGAAGATTAAGCTTCAGGGTCCATCATTTACTTGGACCTTCACAGGAGCGTGGGTCCCAGAAATGTATTCAGAAGGTAATGTATTTTCACAAAATTTATAAAAATGGGATGCTTTTCTATTCATTTCTTAAAGAGACCTCAAATTGTTTAAACCTGAGGCCTTGAAAAATCCTGAATGTGTCCCTAATCCAACGGAGAATATTCTGATTCAGTGGCTTTGGAGGTGGATACCAGGAGGTATCCAGGAGGCTATATCCTTCTCCTTTTTTCTTTTTTTTTCATGTCACCAGGTGATTTTGATACACAGCAAGGTTCGGAAATCACTGACGAAGGACTACAGACTGATCCGTTTAATGAGTCTCTGACTTCTAGGTAGTATTTCTTTCTGGAGCTCTGCCACCATTGATTGGGACATAAACCATATAACACTATGTAGTTTGGAAAAAGCTGACAATTGGCAACATTCACTTCCACACTGCAGTGATGAATCACATAGCCCTCTGTGCCGAGTAATTAACTATCCATTTGTATGTACTGGCTGTAGCGATATAGTTCTTTTCAACGAGGAAGGAAGGGAATTTGGACATAACATTAACAGTTGTTAATACCAAGCAAATAGAGTAAATTGGATTTATTAAAAAGAGTATGTGTGTGGATTTTTTTCCCTAGGAGTTGATACAATTTGTCTAGCTTTCTAATTATAGCTGGGACAGAAAATGGCTGAACCCAAAGACCTCTCACGGTATCTAATAAACTTTTACTTACAGGGAGAATATTTCTTGGGTTGGAGAATGACAAATAATTTACTAAGCTTTTCCTGAAAGATAGCTAAAGGTGTTTCACCTATATCTAGCTGATGAATTAGCTTTAGCTAATAATCAGTGTCATGAGACAGGGAAGAAGCAGCCTGTAATTACTTTGAAAGGAATGAAGGAACAGATCTGATAAAGGAACTAAATCAGGTAATTCCTCTAGGGCATACTGAGTGGGAGAGAATCTTGCCTTACTGCCAGTTTAAAGGGAGGCAAAGATAGAGGGCATGGGTGGTTTTCACTTGCCTGACTTCCATTCCCACTTTCTGGTAACAAACCCTTAATTTTCCTTTCTAAAGGTGCAGTATAGAGGCTGTAATCAAAGGTTCCCTCCCTTCTCTAAGATGTAGGTGGGCATGGGACCCAAGCCCATCTAAGCGTACTCATACCCTAATATCGGAATTCTGCCCAGAATGACGTCAGAAGAAAAACAGCGGGAGACAACCATCTGGGGAAGTTCCCAAAAGAGGCTCTCATTAGTCTCAGCCACCTAGAGATCCCATGTTCTTGTCCTTCTCACAGCCCAGTTTATATTTTGATTCTGGGAATTAACCCATCTTCCTCCAATAATCTCTTTGCTTTTCTGGGTTTTGTTTTCACTTAAAGTAGCCTCAGTTGGTTTCTGTAACTTGCAAGCAAAGAATCTTAAGTAATACAGAAAACTATGCACATGGTAACTCAGTTATTTTCTACAATAACAAAAAGTTCTAATGGATTCTTATCAATGCCCAGCGGAAAGACTCACACCAGCAGAAAATATAAATATGGTTCAGTAAATAAACATTTGTTTTGTTGGTAGATATTCCTGACATATATGTACTCATTCTTTAGCAAATTAAAATTATTTTATTCAGTCTTATGATGTCTTTTCAAATTTTTCCAAATCCTATCATCCAGAAATACCATCACTAATATTTGGTAAGTATTCTTCCAGTACCTTCCACATACAGAGCAAAAGAAAGAGAAAAAATAATATTGGGAAATCTTATATATAATTACACATTCTAAAAAAATATTTAACTTGTTTTACTTGAATTCAGTAAAAATAAAGACATTGAATTAAAAAAGAATCACAAAACTTCAGTTAAGTATTTCTTTGCCAAATAAGGAAAATTTTCAAAAAGTGTACATAAATTAAGAAAAAAATTTATAGGGGTGCCTGAATGACTCATTTGGTTAATCATCTGACTTTGGCTCAGGTCACATCGCAGGATCCTGGGTTGGAGCCCTGCATTGTGCTTCACACTCAGTGGGGGAGTCTACTTCTGCCTCTGACCTTCCCCTAGCTCATGTTTTCCTTCTCTCTATAAAATAAATGAACAAAATCTTAAAAAGAAAAAAAAAAGAAAACATTAGGAAAACCTTTAAGAATTTGGAGTCATTTTAAAAATTCTATACTTTACCTCAGACAGAATCTACTGACTCCCTTCTAGAAAAATTTAAAAAATAAGAAAACTGCCAAGCACTTCTCCTTCTTCCTTTCATATTCATCAACTATATTATTATTTTTACATTGCCAGGTTTCAATGTTCCTATTTGCTTTTGCAACCACAATTGTTTTGCTCTGGTTCTTTATTAAGTGGACTAATACAACAAGTTTCTTCATCATGTTTCTTTTTTCATTCCTGAGGTCTTTTTTCAACTAATCTTTTGGAAGGCTAGGTACCATCTTTAAGTAGGTTTTTTTTTTTTTTTTTTTTTTTTTAGAAAGATGCATCATATATTCCCTAAATTTTGAATGCTAGAGAAAGACTGTTAAAGAATGTTATATTTATGTTTAAGGAACAACAGGGGCTAAGTATTAAATTTTGGGTCATACTTATTTTTTACCTTCAAAATTTTATAGAGAGGTGCTTCAGTTTTGTTGTGGAGAGACTTAAGTCCAATTTGATTTCTTCCCCTTTATACATACCTTGCTTTAATATCTGGAAGCTGTATCATTCTTCCTTTATCTCTTAGGGTCAATACCTTTATCAGGCTAAGTCTTCCTTATTCTGCAGTGATTTATTTTCCTGGAACGTGCAGGATGCTTTTGATTGTTGTAGATTTAGAATTCTTTAGATGCAGTATCTATGTTTTTCACTCTTGCTCTGTTGGCCTCACTTCTCCCCCCACCCTTTGCAAATGACACCTTCAATAAAAATGCTAAAAAATAGATGCTATAAATCCTCCTATATTTGTTCCTTTCAAATTCTTCTACTTTAGTTAACTGAGGATGGCTATCTGTTGGGAATATGGGGAGGTAAGTATAAGTTGGAACTAAAAATCATGGTGTCCAGTATCCTCATTACAAGTTTGTTATTTCCTTTATCCCGACACACCTGTTCTCTCAGAGTTCTTTGTTCAAGATGTTATGTGTTACTAATAACAAAACTGTTTGAGCCACTGTTTTGTGTTGAATTCTGACACCTTCTGCTTCTCTCCCTCTTTCACCCACTTTGTTTCTGGCCCCATCCTCAACTTTAAAGCAAGGAGGCAGACTACACGGATATGGCTCATTAGCATAGTTTCTCCTTTGGTGACATTTTGGAATGTAAAACTGGGATTCTAAACAGGCATGGGGATTTATGGCTCCAGTGAAAGAATTGCTGGCTGTGCCCTTCCGAATGGGGATACCTATTTCATGTTAATCAGAAGTATCCCCCAAGGTTTTTTTTTTTTTTTTAAGATTTATTTATTTGAGAGAGAGAGCATGAGCAGGGGAGCAGGGGAAAGGGCAGAGGGAGAGAATGAATCTGCAAGCAGACTCTGTGCTGAGAATGGAACCCAAAATGAGACTTGATCCCAGGATCCTGGGATCATGACCTCAGCCAAAATAACGAGTTGGCCATTCAATCACCTGAAACCACCAGGTGCACCCCTCCCCCGAGGAATTTTTTTTTTTTAAAGAATTATGAAGTCAGAGTCAATAGTGTTGACAAATATCAAATTATGTAGAAAATTCCTCAACTGTAGGCTAATTTGACTAGTATATATTAGCAGCTTACCATATGCAAAATAACGGGGATAAAAAGAGGAGTAAAATAAAGTCCTTATCTTTGTTTTCAGTGTGATTAGGGAGAATAAATTCAATAGAAGATAATTATATTATTATGACTATTTAAATACTGTTCACTACTGAGCCAAGTGTGTACTATGACCAAGCTTCATGTCTTAATTTTTATCTGAAGTTTTTATTTGCCTTATATTTTGTTTTCTTTTTGTCTATTATTTTTTAAATGTTCCTACAGATAGTTCAAATCCCTATCCATATTTTTTCAAAAGCTCAAAAAATAAATCAACTGATAAGGTCAATTACCCAACCACATCCTCCTGTCTCCATGCCCTCTCTTCTGAAGTCCTCTAAACTCCTGCTTGTGGCTAAGCTGCAGGCTATCAGGGATTAAGTACACAATCATTGTAAGATTTCCCCTTTCAGCTCTCCTATGGGTCCCATGTCTTCTCCTTACCATGGTTTATTCATTTTTGTGATAAAACACATCTCTTAAAGGGTTAATGGGAGATACAATTTGAGCCCTTATATGTCTAAAATCATCTTTATTTTACTCTCACAATTAGTTAATAGTAAGACATTGTATAGAATTTTAGATCGAAAACAATTTCTCCTTAGTTTTGAAGGCACGGCTTCAACATTTTCTAGCTTCCCATATTGCTTTTCCCTCCAGTTTCACTGAGATTTAATCGACACAGAACACTGTGTAAGTCTGATGTACATAATGTGTTGATTTTATATACTTGTATATATTGCAAAATGATTACTATCCATATTGCTTTTAAGACATTTGGAGTCACTCTATTTTCGGTAGCTTGGAGTCTATTTTCTTTGTCAGGAAAAATTTAAAATTTCCTTTTCATCCTTCACAATCTAAAATTTCAAGATAAATCATCTTTATTTGCCTTAGGTAGATCTATTTTCATATGTGGTGCTGGGCATTTGGTGGGCCCATTCATTCTGGAAACTCATGTCCTTTTTTTTTTCATGCCTCTTCTTTTTAAGGATGGAATTTCTTTTCTTATTTCTGAGAATAGAACTTATGGTTTTTAATGTTTTCTTCTGCTATCTGCATTGCCACTGTTTCCTCATAACTTGATTTTTGTTTTGTTTTGTTTGTTTTTTATATTGGATCCTTTTCTCAAAAGTCTGGTCACCTAAGGATCTTTGACCATATCACTTGAAGCTTCTAGAGTATCTGATGCCTCTGAGGGCTAAGCCCTGCTGAGGTTCTGCAGGCCAGAAAGCTCACCTGTTATGGAGTCCCTCTCTCAAAGAATCTAGTCTATAAGTTTCTCTGTTTTTATTAAGACAGCACTCTTTATGTCTGATACCTTTTTTTTTTTTTAAATACTTTATTTATTTGACAGAGAGAGAGAGAGACAGTGAGAGAGGGGACACAAGCAGGGGTAGCGGGAGAAGGAGAAGCAGGCTCCCTCCTGAGCAGGGAAGCCAATGTAGGGCTCGATCCAAAGACCCTGGGATCATAACCTGAGCTGAAGGCAGACGCTTAACTGACTGAGACACCCAGGCGCCCCTCCTTATGTCTGATTTCTTAAAAATGTGTTGACATCTCCCATCCTTTCTTATCACCTTTCCTATTTTCTTTGCCTTAAAAATAATCCCTTTAACATCATTTTTGCAAGATTTTATTATAGAGAAAAGATTAATGCACGTGAACTGTTGGCAATTTTAATTGGTGAGAAAGAGCATGGGAAATGTATGGTCTTTCCTAAGTGTTCCCAGTTTTAGGTGTTCATTAAAAATTGCTTCCTTTGAGCTTGAGTGAAATGTATCATTAAAGGAAAGGTCAGTCTCTTTACATGTGTATGTATTACAGACCCAGTCTATTAAAGGCAGAGTAAAAGAAGGGCAACATCAAGGGTGACCAGTATATCCTGGAAAATGTAAGGAAACTTAAAAATTAAATAATATCTTTTAGTTATTCCTGGCCCCTGAACTATTATTTTGTTCTGTATTTTATATTACTCTTCTCTAAATTTAGGCTAATCCATATGAGTAATAGACTGTTGAAAAAGTCTATTGGGATCTACCTTATTTTATCAAGTAGAATACTGTATTTACCACTAAGTAAAACAACATTTGAAATTAAATACCAGATGCTTGAAAATTCTCCACATATTCTCAAGGAATAGTTTCTGTAATTTGGATGTTTCGTTCATAATATATTTGAAACACTTTTTCTTATTTCATCAACACCTTAATATTTTTATTTTAAGATATTTGAAAACAAACAAGTAAACACCTGGTATTTTATGCAAGAAGGTATTTTCAGTAAAGAGAATTTTTGCTAAAATAAGTGTATTAATATGACTTTCTCAGTATGTCAACTTGATTAATTGTAACAAAACCTAATGGAACAGTACTGTACATTTACTTCATTCCATCATCTATCCACAATATATGTAAATAGTCATGAAATTCAGTCAACTTTTCTTCAGGTTCAGAGAGATGTCTTCAAGAAAATAGCATATGACTGACATCTCCCTCAAATCAGCAATATCATATGTATAATATATACAGTTACAAACAAACTATTACTAGTTTAAGAAAGGCAATTAATGCTCAGTGATAATAGCTTTGAAAGTTAAAAGGCAAAATTTAAACACTTCAGTTCTCTGGAATTTTATGCTTTCAACAAAAATAAATTGTTCTAACTAAAGTAGTTCTCTATTAATCATTACATTTCTTTTTTGATACGCATGCAGAATGTAGTAACTATTATACGATTAAAAATTATCTGTGTGAACTAAATACATTACTTTAAGAACTATTCCTATGCCAAGAAATGAAAGATTTTAAATAAAATTGCATCCCCCAAAGCTTCTGATTTAAGGCCTTTGCGTTATTGAAGCTTCTTACAAAATCTACTGAATTTCAGGTAAAGATTTCTTTTTAAGATGAACCCTGTGAAGTCAAGTAGAAAGTTGTGCCCATAGAGGAGAACCAACAAAGTGCAATGTAGTTAGTTTCTAGAACATATTTATTAGATGCTAAATAGAGTAAGCCTCTCCAGAGAGAGCATTACATCTCAGGGGATGAGAAGACTTGTAAAGCAACTATCCTCTCATAATAAGGGTTTTAGCTACACAAAATATTTTCAGTCATTACACTCAGAGTATATTATCACATCAGTGAACATAAGCTATATTTCAGACTATAATCAAGCAAGGTATTATATGTTTTAATTGTTTTTATAAGATTCATATAATATCTGACTATTCTTCAGTGTATCATGAATTTTATTAACTCAGAGCACTTTCTCATTAATTTGGAATTGCAGGAGAGAATGAATTCCATATAAGTGAAATAAAAAGGTAGCAGACACCACTTTACAACAGATTAATTGATATGAAGTTGCCATTTTTGTGGGTCAAAAATTATTAAATATGGCAATTTCACATGGATCAACATTTATACACCAATGATTCTTATTTTAACTATTTTGGAAACAAGTAATTATGGGAAGTTTTAGCTATTTCTTTACTTTTTTAAGTAGCATTTATTGTACCCAGTCAAACTTCCTTGATTATCATGATTTCATTCTATTGTACTAGGAAGCTCAGAACTATAGAAGGGCTCTTAAGTAAGTCCAAGTGCCTAATGGGCCATGTAGGTAAAGTAAATGAGCAAAGTTGCTTTATTATATTAGTTTGACATACTTTGTTTGCATATTACACACAGAAGTACTTTTCTTCTTCATAAAAAAATGTACTTGCTCTCTTTCTATACCCCTCATCCCACTAAGCCTGCTGCTCCATTCCTTCTTTCAATGTAATTTCTTCTTTTAATGTAATTTATTTTAATGTAATTTAAACCAGACTATCAAAAAATATACAAAGATAAATGGCAACCGAAAACTAAACCTCATTGTTAGGGAGACAGTGGGGCTGAGTGGGGACTGTGAATACTGAAATACCCTCCTTTAAAGTGGAGGGTTGGCAAACTGGATACCACTCACACTGCCGTCTGAACTCCCAAGACCTAAGGCCTTTTAGGAACGTGAATTCAATGCTGCTGGATCTTCAATCTTCAAGAGGAGCCTGAAATCAATTTTTAAAAATGTGAATCCGATACTTAAGTGCTAGCAACTGAAAACAAGAAATACTGTGCAGATCAACATAGTGGGAGCTAAACAAAACATATCTGTGAGATGAATATGGTTTAGTAAGCACTAATGTGGAATCTTTGCTCTAACTGGTCTCACACTATGCTGGGTGGTTTTAATTGTTTCCATGTATTTCTCTCTTCGCTCTTGTCATGGCTATTTTTCAGTGTCTCCTAAAATTGCTGGATGGCTTCAGAAATCAGACAGTCTCACTTGTCACAACTGTATATAAAGCTGAGATGAACAGGTTCTTTCTATAGGAGTAAAAGACAAGAGGTTTCTTTGAAAATAATTTATTTTTAATTTAATTTATTGATTCCCACACAACATCACAGTATGGGTTTAATGAAATATTTACTGTTGATGCAGTACTAATGCAACCAGGAATGTCAGAGAGACAGGCAAGAAGAGTAGTTTCCATGCATTTTTACCCTATCACAGCATCCCCCCTTTAGGGTAGGAGTTGCAGTCAAAATTGCTGCAACTGTAAGATTTCAAACAGCTAAGTTAGGATTATCATACCTAAGCAAAAAACATGGGTAGCTCAGTCTATTTTCTTCATTCCAACAATGTAAAAAGCTATCTGAAGATGATGCACTCTTGAAAACCATCTAAAAATACCTTTTCATACTTTCTTCTCATCTGTCTTTATTTATTTTTTTAAAAGTTCTTATTATGGAAATTTAAAAACAAAAGTAAGAGTTTTTTTTGCATGTACTTTGTGGTATCTATTTTAATTGTGCAAAGTGGGTTTTTGTTTTTGTTTTTTGTTTTTTTTAAATAACTTACAAGCTTTTGGTTTGTGTTCTAGTTGAAGTTGGTTGATAATTGACCTACAGACAATAAAAATTGTACTGTAGTTTGTATAATAAAAATCATCATTTATAGCATTGACTAAATAAGTGAAGAGAACAGAAATTTGTGTTTTATCTCAGTAATTTATGAGACCAAAGAACTTTCCTTGTGTACTTCATCAAACGTTATATATAAAAATGAAAACCATTAAGTCATTTTGATTTTGTCTTTGTTACTGTAACTTGATTCACAGTCTAAGTTTAAACAAGAAGATTTAGGAACATACTTCTGGAAAGCATTTCACATTTCACATACCACATAGTGAGGCATTCCCCCAGCATCTCAAATTTTCAACGAGCAATTTCAGATTTCCTTGATAGTTATACATTTAAAAAGACTACCATAGAATATAGTTAATTGAGGTACATTTATACTGGTAGTAGTAGACAGTCTCATAGTAACTATTGAAAAAATAATTTACTGAGCACCTTCAAGATAGCTTAAACACAGTATCTCATCCTCACTATACGGTTGCAGAGTTTTAGGTTGAACCTATGGAATTGCTGTTTTGGTAGACCAGCAATTGCAAATGACTGAACCTGATAAGTAATATGAGCATGAGCCTTATATTACAGAAAAGAAAACTGAGCAGATAGAGGTCAATAGATAGCCCTATCGAAGGTCATGTAGCCAGTTAACAGCAAAGCTAGGATTTATACCCAGGTCCACTTGGCCCCAAAGTCTGTGTTCTTATTTTAAGGAACTGTTTTGGGAGCATCTGATAATAGGTGAAGACAGAAGTAAGAGGGAAAGGTAGAAGACAGTCCCTTACCTCTAAGGGGTTTATAGTTTCCTTGAAGAGAAAATAAAAATATCAAAATTAACCAGGAAAAATACCACAAAGTGCAAAATGATTGGACATTTGCTTTCACACTGTGACTCGAACTTAGAGTTACAACTTCAGAAGCAATTTTTTTTGGCCCCTATTCATTCCCCCAGAACAAGTCTCCTAAGGCCACCAGGGCATCATGTCATGTGCTGGAAGGAGGGAAGCCTTGGTCATATGACCAAGCACAACAAGGGCAAATTTCTCTAATACATTTATGATCATACACTTATAAGGGTAACATTTTGACTTCGACATCAGTATATTTCACTATAAAAGAAACATTAATGATGCTAAGTCTAAACACATCTCCAGAGATACACCCTGCATTTATTTAGGCTTCACCTAAATTCTCCAGAGGTACTCAAATGTAACATGTCTAAAAACAGGCTCATCACTCTTGACTCCAAACCCATTATTATTCCTATTCCCTATCAGGTGATGGCACCAATGAGTCACCCAGGTCAGAGTCAGAAGTATCATCTCTTGCTCTTCCTCTTTCCTGGCCTTCATATCTAATCAGTAACTTTCTACTGATTCTATCTCTTAAACAGCTCTTCACTCTCCCCCAATCTCTCCATCTCCAAAGCCTTTATTCTAATTTGGGTCCTCATCATCTCTTGCTGACCAATGACCCAGTCTAATTGGTTTCTCTGCCTCTAGTCTTGCCCCACTTCAATCTAGCCTTCACAAAAAGCAAGCTTTCTGATACGTTCATTCTCTAGTTTCTGGTCATATCAAGCTATTTAAAAGCTAATAAACAACTTTCTTTACTTACAGATGCTAATCTGGGGCTTGAACCCCAAAGCAGGGACATAATAAATATTAGATAACTCAATTTCTTGGCAGGTAGGGAATACCCACTGACAACAAGATTGGGCCTATACACTTAAGTTCTCAAAGGAGTATTAATTCATGCCAATAATCAAATATCATGACAAAAACCAAAGTACATTTTTCCTAAAGAGGGTCACCAAAAATTGTTCAATAAATATCTTTTCTTAGTCAAAAAAAAAGGTCACCAAAAGATTAAAGGTGTAATATAATAACAACAGCAACAATTTCAATGCTTACATAAACTTACATTAATATAACTTGCTGAATTGCTATTACTGTTGGTGTATTTGTATTACTAATTCTGCTGTTTACTTTGGGAGCAACATTTCAGCAAATTGCTAAAGATGCTGAATTCTACTGAAGTACCTCCAGATACTTCACCAGTTCTGGGGCAGTGAGGGGGGCGGGCAAAGAGGAGTGGAGGAGGAAAAGGGCGATGGAGAGAAGCAGAGGGAGGAAGAGAGAAGAGAAATGGGAAACTCAAAGTAAGTTAGATTCCTGGTACCTGTTTCAAACTCAAACAGGTTAGCTCAACTTTTTTTTTTTTTCCTAAATATATTGTGGCTCTTGATAAGATTTAATTATAAAAGGGTAACTGTTTAAAATAGGTTTTTTTTTTTTAAAAGATTTTATTTATTTATTTGACAGAGAGAAACACAGCCAGAGAGGGAACACAAGCAGAGGGACTGAGAGAGAGAGAAGCAGGCTTCCGCCAAGCAGGAAGCCCGATGTGGAGCTCGATCCCGGGTCTCCAGGATCATGACCTGAGCCGAAGGCAGTCGCTTAACCAACTGAGCCACTCAGGCGCCCCTAAAATAGTTATTTAAAAGTTAATGCTCTACAGTCTAAAAATGTAAAGTAGATGAAAAATACTTCAATTAATTGTAGTAACTAATTGTGTATGTAAAAGACAGCTTTTTTGTTAAATAACTGTTAACACAAAGCCTATCCCCCTTCCATAAATATACAACTACCCTTTCTGCATCTTCTTAAAGATTTTCTGTTTACAAGATAATATATTTTTAAAGGAGTTTATCCCAAACTTTAATCTCACATTATTCTGATAAATTTGCTCTGCTTTGATTTCTCACACGATCTACTTTTGATTACTGAACGACAGGACCCATAAAACAAGGGGTGTGGAATACTTCCCCAGACTTTTCCATGTTAATATTTGTTTATTATTTGTGGAATAGTGTACGCCTAGTATTTAGGATATGCCATGAAAATGAGACCTTAAAATACATCAAATGCAGACAACGGCAGACATTTGTAGTTAAATATGGCCAGTGACAGGTAAACCTGAACATACAGTAACAACGTGTGAGTTTATCTCTATAGCTCTTCTCTTTGGATATATAGATAAGGTTAGAAGTCACTTACACTAATATATCACTTTAAGGTCTTTGACCATTTGGAATTATTTTCATAATGGAATTTCATATTTGGGGGGTGAAGTCTTATCTTTTAATAAGTTCTATATGTTTCACATTTTATCTGGGCCTCATCTACCTCAGGCAGCTGTGGCCTCCTGTGGTATTTTGTGGGTCTGACTTTGTGTCTCTGGGCAACATTTCTTGAGAGTGAAGTATGGGACTGCAGTCAAACTCAACAGGGATATTAGAGCATGGCCATGTTGGGAACCAATCTAATATTATGCCCGAATGAACTGAAAAGGAAGAAAGGCAGACTACATGCTTAGCATGAACTTTTTTCTCAGGAAATTTAGCAAATCTGGTTAAATTCCTTAGAGCCAAAGGTACATTTTGACCTTTTCTTGGAAACTGGATGACAAGCCAAAGAGTGAGAATCATTTTTACTAATTCACATTTTTGGAAAGCATGTTCTTTAAACATCACAAGTATTTAAGAAATGTTCTATTTAGCAGGTACATGCTAGATGTAAATAAAATATATTGGAAATTATTAATTTAAGCTTTGTATACTAAAGCAAAGTGGGTAAAAAGGTAAAATTAAGATAAAGAATAAGATAAAGCAATACAGTATCTTCTAAAGAGACTCTGAATAATATAATAATAACAAAAGGAGCAATAGTTTATGATCATGTGCTATCTGGTAAGTGCTTTTAAATACCTTACATACATACTTGGTAAGTGCTTTTGTATACATTTACTCAATTAATCTTCATCTCATTCTTGTGATATAGATAATATTTGTATTATATAAATGAGGGGGTTATATTTCAAATGAGGTTAAACAACTGAAGGCCCACAGTTAATAAGAGGTAGGGCCAGGATTGAGGCCCAGGTCCATCAACTGTCTCAGACTCCATCCTACCTTATACCATAAGTAATTAGATGTAACCCAGAAAAGAAAGAAGGCAAAAGAATTTGGGTGGAGAGAACATGTCTATCAACATAGCTAATAAATGTGAATTGTTATAAATAGTAAACTAAAGTAACCAAAGAGATTCAAAAACAACAAAGGAATGGGATATCTTTTCATTTAAACAGTCTGAATAAGACAAAGAAAGTACATAGTCATAAACATTATGCAATATTTCAATATTTGGTGGCATATAATACCACTATTACATTAAACTTAATTTTCTTTCAATTAGGTATATCTCTAAAGTAGTTTCCATCCTGCATGGAAAGTAATGTGATGCTATAGTGCAAGGGCAGATATCTCCCTTAGAAATATAGTCAACTTTTGAGTCACAATTAATATCTCAGTAAAATAGATAAAACTCCCATGACATGTACAGTAATTCACTGACAAATGGAGCAAAATATTAATAGCTAATTTGCACCTGCCTACCCTCTTGTCCTCTACCTCTCCTTGGCCATATCATCCATTCACACTTCACACATTTACCTTATAAAGATCTATGAAGTGTGACTAGAGTGTAATGAATAAGGAATAATCTCAAAAGATGACTAATTTGAAGGCAATAACAGTGATATAAATAAGGAAGTTCTAGTATGTTGGTTAAAGATTAGTAACATTACTTTATAGATGTTCTTTGTGCATTGTGAATGAAATTATGCCATAGCCACAAACTACTGTATGTTCATACAAACTCAGTACTAAACATCTGTGTAATCCCAGCTCAGGATGGCTGCAAACTAATCCTTCTTCAAAGCAAAGCAAAACACAGAAAACGAAAAAATGGAGCCAACCAAGCAAACAAATAACCCACAGGGTTCTATTTGGTATCCCCTATACTGAGTAATATGTTAATAACTAATTTTCCTTATGTTGGTTACATAGTCATAACTAGATTTTGGCGTGGGATACTGTTAAAAAATACAATTTTTATATATGATTTTATATATGATTTTTAAGCCAAAAGGTCCATATGTTCAAATTTAAAGGAACCTTGAGCCCATTAGAAAAAAAATGATATATATAAAAACGAGAAATATGACCAAAAATCTGTATACAATTAATTCCCTGTAAAGAGCCAAGAGTTCAAAGATAGGGAGACTACCATGTGTGCTAGGGTAGTCGGGAAGACTACAGTAGAAGTGGGCCATAGGCTCAGCTATGAGGCCATGGTCTGAAAGGGAGGAGAGGGCACTCTAGAAAGGGGGAGAAGGGAAGCGTAGGCTGTGGGGAGGGAATGTCCATGGTGGAATGTAGTTCAACCAGCATTTCCATGAGCATATGAATCTACGCGGGGAAGTAGTGGGCATCAAGGTAATAAATGCAGGTTGGGGTCTACCTACAACTGTCTTTACGTGTTAGTTTGGGAAGCTGAACTATGCTGAAAGCTCCCAATAGTTTAGCTTGGGACAGTGATCTCCTTCTGAAATGGTTCTTTTTGCTGGGCTGACCCACACTTGTATAGGCTGTAGTGTATCATGTGGCCACAGTGAGAAACTCTTCCACATGTGAATTGTGATTAATCAAACCTGTGACGATCTCACCCGCACAGGTAAATGAACATAAACATATGTTTAGAGCAGCCTATATGGAGATTCCAGCAAAAAAAACAAAAAAAAACAAAAAAACAAAAACAAAATTAAACAGAATTCTGTATTATAAACCAGTGTAGACTGACTGAAAACACAGAGACGGAGTATTTCCAGTCAGACCATTTTGAAGTCTCATGATTAACTCCTTTAAGTGGGTCCTGAGTACTTCAGAACAATTGTGCCAAGTTTCCATGGAAAGAACCACAATTTGTGCGCGGTGCTTCAAGACTGTCAAATTAGTTTCAATAATGATACCTACTGTATGTGAACAATGTTTATTGCTCAGTGGCTACACATAACTTGAATATTCTTTAGACTACCAGAGCTTTAAACCATAATTAGTTGCCTTGCCTAATGAGCGCAAGAAACTTTAGGAAGGTGATTGAATGAAATCGTCTTCAAAATCCTTTTGCAACAGTGTGAATGATGGAAATACAAAGAACAGTTATTAGTTTGCAGGTCTTTGAAACATTTTCCTCCTGAACTAAAACATTTCGCCAGCCTATCCTGCATCATAAGCTTAAGTAGCAAAATCTTACTTTTCTCACTAATTAAGGCCTTTTTGCCTCAGGGACTGTTCAGGAAAACATAATACAAATGGCAGCATCCCCTCCACTTCCTTGCCCAATGAATTCTGAGACTTTAAATAAAATATAAAGCTTGAATGTGGAGATAAGAGAGGTAAGTAGGAAGGCTGCATACAAAGATCGGATGGATGTGAAAATCAACCTGCGTTAACATAGCTTATCCCAAAGAATCCTGGGCAGAATTCGGTAAGCCTCATGCTCCAGGTGCTGGAATCAGACCAGAACTGGCCTTTACTTCAAGAAAGCTTAACCATTTCAGGCATGAAAGTCAATCTTGAAGAATGTAGACAAATATGCTTATAATTACCTTACTATTATTGAGGCTTAATGGCTTAATATACAGAACATATATTGGTTGCATTCTAATAATATACCTTCTTTAGAAAAGTCAAGTCACTAAATTATTCTGGGAGAGCTACATACACTTAACTAAAATGACCTCACCATAAACCCCTCAGATAAAGGCAGTTCAGAATCTTCAATGCCATTTGCTTGTAGGAAAAGAGGTTCTTCAAACAGGGTGAATGCCTGGCCATGGAGGATTAGGGGACAGACTACTCAAAGAATTCAAGAACCATTACAGAAAGATAAGAAATCATGGAGTTGGGCCTGACTCTTTTGAAAACTAAGAAAGAAGCAAAAGAAAATTAATTTTAAAATCTTACACTTCTGCAAACTTAACCAGTGACAAATTATAAGTAAAACTACTAGGACTTCCACTAGGAAGAAGCCTACTACATACTTCTCAGGCTAATTGTTTCAGTCTTCAAATGAGCAACAAGAGGGTCCCAAGAAAGAGCATCCCTCTGAAACCCACAGCAAACATCAGATTGGACGGTGCAATAGTGTAGTGTCCATTACAGCCAGAAACATGCCAGGGATGGCTATGACGTATCAAGCATCCAGCATATTCATGGTGCTAGGAAATGGCGATTAAACAACAAGATGTATGAGAAGGAGAGAAAATAATCAGGAGCTTCAAAAATTATGATTGCAAGAGACACAAACTAACAAACTATTAAAAATACTAAGAAAGCTTAGTACATTAGCCAGTTACAACATTCACAGAACCAACTGCATTCCGATTTAGTAACAACCAGTTAGAGTTTAGGAGAGAAAGAAGATCCCACTGATAAGAGTAACAACAACAACAACAACAACAACAACAACAACAACAACAACGAAGTGTTATACAGGACTAAACCTTACAAAACATGAAATAGCTCTGTAGAGAAAATTGTAAAAATTTATTAGAAGACATGAAAGAAGACCAGAAATAGAGAGCTATGGCTAATTTATGGATGGGAAAATACAACGCTATACATATGTCTTTTCACTTCAGAAAAATCTATACATACAGGGCAAACCCCCAAAATACCAACATAGTTTTTAAATGAAATTTAAGAAGTTAATTATAAAATTAATATGGAAGGATACTGTGTAAGAAGGAGGACAATTTTGAAAAAGAATTAACGGGCGGTAAAACTACCAGATGTCCAGTCAAAATGTGAGGTTACAATAATTGAAACAGTATAGTACTGATGATGGAACAGACAAATTGAAGAGATCCCAGAAACAGGCCCCAGAATATAAGAAAATGTTGTCTATGAGAGAAGTGCCATATCCCGTCAGAGGGGAAAAAATATCAATAAATGATGTAGAGATAATTCATGATCTTTATATAAAAATAGGTGGATCCCAACCTCATAAATAAAATAAATCCCAAGTGTATTAAAGAACTAAATGTCAAAAGAAAACCGAACTAAATACAATATTATAAGAGAGCATCTTCTTGATTTGGGGTTGAGCGAGGACTGACTTAATAACAGAAAATCTACTGTGTTGTCTTAATTCATATACCTCGGGACAACATATAAAGTAGATGCTATTACTATCTTCATTTTACAGCTGAGAAGATGAAAGCAACGAGAGGTTATGTAAGTTGTCTAAGGTCTCAGAGTCAGTAAGGGGGCAGAGCTAGGACTCCAATCCCAACTGTCAAAGCCTAAAGCAGAGAAAAGATTGGCAAATGTGGCCATAGAAAATTCAATCTTTGTAAAGATAAAGATACTTTAAGCTAAGGGAAAGAAGTGGCAGACAGAGAGAAAACATTTGCAGCATGTAAAAAAGAATCAGTATCAAAGCACATTTTTAAAAATTTGGCAAAAGTCTACAAAAATAGAAAAATGTCCTAGGCTTCAAATAATGTAAAGGAGTAATAAAACTGGCTATTAAACACATAAAAAGTATTCATCTTCATTAATAATCAGGAAAATTCAAATTAAAACCTTATTCAGAGGACGTTTCTTATTGGACAGAATAGCAGATAAAACGGTTTGATAATACAATGTCGTAGGAGGAGTTGGGAAAATGAACACTCTCTTATACTGCTCAGGGAAATCTAAATCAATGTGGCCATTTTAAAGAGCAATTTGGAAGTACCAATTAAACTGAGAATGAGTACAGTTTAGGTTCCAGACATTTATGACACTAACGGCTCACTTTATGGAGCACTTACTATGTACCAAGCCTGTAACTCAACGATCTTTCATATCCAAACTCATCTAATCCTTAAAACAACTCTATGATGAGGAGAATGAAGCTTAGATTGTTTAGGTAACTCAGCCAAGGTCCCATAGCCAGTACAAGAGCTGGGATTTAACAAGAAAAATACATTGCTTCACTACACACAAGGAGATGCACTGAGGAATTTGTGATAGTGAAAAATGAAATGGTCTTCAATAAGGGAACAGATAACTACAATTTAGTATATTCATTTTACAGAGTTCACAGAGTAGTTAAAAGAATGAACTAGATCTATATTATCAATACAGGTGAATCTCCAAAGAATATTGTTGAATGAAGAAGGATATTTGTTAAAAGATGTTTATGCTAGAATTCATTTGCATAAAAATAAAAAATACCATCTATTTTCGAGGAGTATATATACATATGAATTGGTATAAAAATAGTCTAAAAGAACTGCATGTGTCACAGGGGGAAGTAGGGTGGTAGCTAAAAGAATTCCAGCTTCATCTTGCAACATAATACACGTTTTGTTTTTTTTTTTTTAAGGACTTGTGTATTATCAGTGTATTATCTGTTCCCTTATTCCTTCATCATAGAGTTTTTTTAAGGATTAGATGAGTTTGGATATGAAAGGTGCTGAGTTACAGGCTTGGTACATAGTAAGTGCAATTAAAATGTAATAATAATAAAATTCATAACTTTGTACCCCAAAGGCCTGGGTTCGAATTCTAGCTTTGCCACTTATTTCCATATTTGGCCAAGGAATCAAATGTTGTAAAGAGGTGTGCTACAAGGACTTAAGGAAGACTTTATGTCTGATGTCTAGGTGAGCCCTAGGCCCTTTTGAGAGGGAGTTTCAGTGGCTTGACTAGGTGGAAAATAGCTCTCGGAAGATTGTAAGTGGTTTAAAGGCAGAATATTTTGTATTTATTTTGTATCTTAACAGTAATTAGCTTTTCACACAATAGGCTTACAATAAATATTTACCGA
The DNA here is from genome assembly GCA_004023965.1 of Spilogale gracilis. Lineage (NCBI taxonomy): Eukaryota > Metazoa > Chordata > Mammalia > Carnivora > Mephitidae > Spilogale > Spilogale gracilis. The sequence continues at coordinate 15,774 of PITA01000135.1, read as the reverse complement.
ATTATTAGAGACTTTTAGGAGGACGTGAGTTTGTGAGGGCAGACGTGGAGGAAGCTGTTATGGTCTATGCCTGACTGCAGAGACAGCGGCCATGAAGGAGGAAGAGATGGGTTTTTTTGGGACTGATAGATTGAAAAGGGGCTTATTTCGCTCCTGCATTCTGAATAGGCTGAGGTGGAGGGATAGAAATGGTGTCAAGTCTTAGAGCTGGGCAGAGGACATGGGACATGAGAAGCCGATGTGTAGATTGCTGGGTAAAGAGAAGTAAAATTTTCTTCTGGGATAGGAACAAAGGAAAAGAAGAACCATGAAGAGATGGTGGTGATGATGACGATGGTGAGATCATGACAATGATGGTGGTGTCATCTTGTAGGTTCCCTTGATCCCCTGGGAACCCTACTTGGGTATTAAAGGCTTAGAGCTGCCTTAAGAATTTTTGAGCCTTAAGTGAAGCAGAGCCATGATTTCTTTACTGAACTCCATCCTGGAGAATAAGGGTGTAGGTTGGAAGGGATGAAAGGTCACATTCTAATCCTAGGACTCTGCCCCTTTCTATGTCTAAAGAGAGGATTCAGGGCTTGGCTTCATAAACTCAACACAGGAGGATGGTATTTGCTGAGTGTAACAGTATCACTGCTCATTCCTTGAATATTGACAGTGGTGGGTGGAAATCCAAATCCAAATCAGGACCAACTAGGGCAATTTAGGGCTGCTAAAAACATATAAGAACATGTGCCACACAGGACTGAAATGGACCTATTTGGATGAGCTTATGCAGAAAAAAATAAAGGAGAAAAACTTTTGATTCCATTCTATGAGGATCTTTGTTTTGTTTTGTTTTGTCTTATTTTTTTTTTCACAAGAGGTACTCCATACAATGACATGAATAAATATGCAACCATGAGTCCATCATATGAAAGTTCAGCATTCTACAGGAATACTTCATTATAGAGTTAGTAGAAAATCTAAATGTAAAACTGGTAAAATGTTTCCTATTGAATCAAACTTTTCTCTAAATCCTAAGTGGTTTTTTGAAACCAGAAGAGCATTTCAAACCAGAGTATAGTCAGTTAAGGTGGGCTGTTGAGGTACAAGAATCAATGGGGAAGACTTCACTTACATCTGTGGATGACTTCTCTCCTTTGAAAAGTGGATTTGCTTCTAACAGATGGTAAAAAGTTAACACTTTGAAATAAGGTTCACCATCCCTACTGGAAATATCCAGATAATGGAATTACGTTGTCTGCTGAGAGGTAAAGGGGATGATGGGCAAGATAAACTTCCCCAAACCAATTTAAGTGTAGGCACATTAGACAGTATCTTTTTTAGGTACACATTTGCAGAGGATATTCACTGGCTTCCTCCTAATTATTTGGTCTCTGTACTCTTTCCCTTGTCCTAAAAACACTCAGAGCTTCCTTTAAAAATCAACCTGTCCCAGGGCGCCTGGGTGGCTCAGTGGGTTAAAGACTCTGCCTTCGGCTCAGGACATGATTTCAGGGTCCTGGGATCGAGGCCCACATCGGACTCTGCTCAGCAGGAAGACTGCTTCCTCCTCTCTCTGCCTACCTCTCTGCCTACTTGCAATCTCTCTCCCTGTCAAATAAATAAAACCTTAAAAAAAACCAAAAACAACCTGTCCCCAAATTTTTAGCTGTACAATATGGAACTGCACCCATCTTCAATGCTAGGGTTAAGGCTTTGAAGAGCTAAAGCACACCTGTGAATCCCATCGACCTGGCCACAGTGATTAGTGGACATTGGACATTAGCCAATCCCACTGGAGTAAACCCCACAGCTTCTGCTGGGAATGCTAGGACAGATTTTTTTCTCCCCTTAGAATGGTATTTATGATGCTTTAGGTCCAGAACTACCATGGCCCTTTTTGCTACCATAAGGAGAGCTGGCCTAAGGATACCCCAATATATTGAAGGAGGCAAAGAACCTGGAACTGCTGGTCCAAACCTCACATGTAATGACTACTATCTCTTCGGTTCCATGAGCCATTCAGATTCACCCCTCTTTTTTTTGTTTAGATCAGGTAAGCTGGCGTTTTCATTAATTGCAACCAAAAGATTCTTAACAGACAGTATTCCATTTATTTGATTAATGGTTTTAAAAATATGGACAGAACACTGAAATAACATTTTAGTCTTTGATGGAGAGGCTAATAAATGACCTTTTGTGTAGAGGAAAAACTAGTTTCTTACTATAATTGAAAATTTAAAATATATTATTTGCTTAGACCCAAGCATCCCTTCATTATTTTTGGCACTTCCTAAAATTTATTCCATATGGAATATGGAGGGGGATGCTTGAATTCTAAATGAAGAGTCTCAACCATTACAAGCTGCATAAAACATAAGTAAAACATTTTTGCCAATTTTTTTTATTTGTATACCCTATTTTAGATCTGGGAATCTGACACTAAAAATGGTCTCAGATTTAATGTTGATTTGTATTCAATGCCAACAATAAAAAGAAAAAAGAACCCTAGTTAATATGTCTTTGGTGTTTTTATTTTAGAGAACTGCTATTTCATAAGAGCGCTTTCCCAGATTGTGTAGGGGCTGGGGAGGGGGAATGGTTTATTCTTTATATGTTAAGAAAAATTTCCACCAATAGTCTGGAAAAAATATACAACAGTCTTTTCTGCAAGAACTTATGAAAGTAATGAGCTTTCCCCCCCCCCCCCATTAGCTTCTAAGAAATTCACAGCGAGCCACATTGTTTCTTACATCATCTAGTTTGGGGACATACAATTTTAGGACCTGAATGTACCTTTTTGCATGTAAAAATAAAAGTAATTTTGGTACTTATAATAAACCAATAGCTAAACAGGAGAGCTGTGTTTACTCTAGCCTTGCTGCTGCCTTGTTCAATGGCTAGAACCAAATACCTTCATCTAAACTTGACCTCCCAAATATTTCATCGTTATTGCTAGTTCCTGCAGTCTCCCGTCTGTGTTCAATCAGGCTGACATCTATTGGTTCAAAGACCTTTACACATCTGCCAGCAGGCAAAGGATGCTTGGTGCCAGATCTCCAGGCTTACCAACAGGCACCTCTGGACTTCTCACTTCATTGTTTTGCAGCTATTTTCGTTCACTATATAAAGTCTCATTTAATACCATCTTTGCTTCAAACAATAGATTTTTCTTCTGGTGATGGGCAGTCTAATAAGAACCTAAACTGGTTGTTTAAATATCTTCTGTGTAGTGCAGACCTCACCTAAGCCCGGCTGGGTAGTGTGGATGGCACAGTAAACACGAAGTCCAGATCCCAGGTATTATGTCCATATTTATTCAATAAAGACTACGTGGCTAGGGACTACAATAATTAATCCCTTGTTTTCACAAGGTTTTATAAAATGTAAGACCACCTAAATACGTTTAAGGTCATGCTTTTAAAGTCTAAAACAAAACATACAACAGAGGTTGGGAAGGCTTTTAGTTGTGGCTGATGTCACTGTAAAGAGCCCGTCTTCTCCACATCCCAAGGGAGCTCAAGGGTGGGTACGGTTACCTCACTTACCCCAATCTCTTTTCTGATTCTGTGATTTTCCTTGAAGCTGCATCGTTTCCTACTTGCCTTTTTAAAATGTAGTTTCATGGGATAAAAATGACACGAAATAAAGAGGTTTGGGAATATACAATTCTGACAAGACTGTTCTTTCCTCCAAGAAGTTCGGCAGTAAATAGGCATTATGTTTAATCATTTTAAATGAAGTCAAGTCTAAAATTTGTTATTTTTATTCCAAAGCACAGGCTACACAAACATCTTTCTTCTTTCTTATATAAGGAAATAAACTTCTTAAATAAGCTAACCTATTTCCCATGGCTGCTGGGCATAAAGTGTGCTCTTTAACAGAAGAATATTTTACCTCTTCCCTTTATCTTGTTCATTTCCCACAAAATAATGTACACACTTCACCTTCAGATACATCGAATATGGAAATGCCTTAAACATATGTAGTTAAAGAAGTTTGTTTTCTGAATTAAAAATACTCAGAATGAGAAGCTGTTTTCTCAACATACTAAAAATTTAGTCTTTGAGCATGATCAAAGGTGTGTTGCTAAGACATAGCAACTTTTGGTGTAAGAATCCTATTTGGATTTCCTATTTCACAGCCTGTCACTTTCCTAAGGGTACTTCAAAGAAATGAGTAAAAAGTTTCTTGCATATATAAACCTTAAATACATTTTACCTTGTTAGCTTGCAAATAGTAACCGATTACCAGGACCACCACCCCCATTACTATTACAAGTATTAGGGGTTGCTGACAGCAACGTCACCTCACTGGAAGGGAAGAGATACAGGGTGGAGGAACCTTCCTATTTTCCTGTTCTAATTTCTAAGATTCCTAAGGGTTTAAAGTGATCTTGCACTAGTAAAACCACAGCTGAAAATCCAGAGAATGAGTATTCTATAAAGCCCAAGAATGCAATAGTATCAAAAGCTTTAGAAAGCTGTGGATTTTTTTTTAAGAAGGTGAAAGATGAAAGGAAAACCTGTACAAGTAGCACACCAAGAAACAGATGGTCTTTTTAAAAAATGAACTAAGAGTGTGGCTTCTGCAAGCATGCTTCTTAATTGTAGCATACTGCGCACTTTTATGCAGATTATTTCAATTACTAAGCACAGAGCCGAATAAACAGGGTTAGCTCATTGACACTAAATGACATAGTGTACTTGCAGCTCATCTACTATTTAGTCTGTAAACACCTGATATGCAAAATTGTATGAAGAAACTAGTGCCAAGCCGGTTTAAGATTAACCAGTGTTCAGGGAAGACTTAAAAGCTTGGCTTTCATTTTGCTAGAGATGCTCCCTTTCCTATTTAATCAATGAATTCAGTTCCATCTTACGAGCTTGATTTAGAACATATGATTTTGTTTCATTTCGGCTTATTCCAAAATAAGTTAAAGGAAGCGTAGAACTGGGGAGGGGAGGTATAACTCAAGAACTGATATGAGTTAAAAAGCAACAAAATTTCACAAGAAAAATTAAAAAACAAAGAGGTTATTGAGTTTACCTTCTGGTGGGCAGACTGAGGAATCATGGTTTGAATGTTTATGTCTATTTAGCCCAGGAGCATAGAAATATGAATGATGACCCTCAGCTAAGGTCTTCTCCTGCCTTCCTCACTTTGGCTTGCCTACTTAGTGTCCCCTCATTGCTTGCTGTCCAAGCCTTGCAGTGAGGGGAGAGGCACATTTACTAATGCTTAAGAAAGCAAGCTGTTCCTTGGCTCCCCAGTGGGAGGAGAGTCGAGCAAAAGGGGCCTGCTCTGTAGGAGAAGAGGCAGATCTCCCTTGGTGGGCCGAGGGGAGCCCTTCAGGTGGAAAAGCCAGAAGTGACTCAGAAATACGCATACAACTGCTCTCCAGCTTCCTTGGACAGTTGTTAACACAGACACGGGCACCTTTCAAAGCTGACTGGGGACTCCTGGGGCATTTGGGGGAGTTGCTGAGATTACGCTACCTGTTACTCAGTGAGCAGTTTTTTTTTTTTTTTTTAAGAAATCTTGCTCAGTATATTCTCACTCATATGGGTATTAAGTTTCCAAATTGAACTTTTTTGTGTATTAAAAAAACCTTTTGAGGAGCTTATATGTACTCTTAGTTTACTATTGCTTTTATTGGTCATTGTAGTCAAACAAGTTCTGAATCCTAAAATTTGGAACACGAATATGAGTAAATTTATATTCATATAACTATATTGCTGGCCTACATACACATAAAAAACATACCCTGAAATATCTATAGGACTCTATCTTTAATATATCTATATCTTTGTTTGTAAGTTCCATTACTGACATATATCTCCGCAAATGATATAAATAAAATCCTAGTGCTACACTGAGTCATGGGAAGCAAAATGCTTTCACTAGACTTTTAGTTCCTCAAGGACAAGGAATATGTCATATCCCTATGTTGATTCCCAGCACTTAGCCTTGCTGAATGAGTAACTATACCAACCAGTCTTTGCTCAGCCTGCCTCTGGATTTTGTCTCTGATCCAGGGAAGTCATGCATGACCTCATGTTTTTGTTCCACTTATATTTCAAATTTGACCCTCTTTCTGCTTACATTACTCATGGACTGTATGATGGGGGAGGAGTTGTGTCAGAGGGGTTGTATTTGGTAACTTAATTTTTAAGCAGCCTCTCTATTTCATGTCACAGTGGTAAAAGTTTGTTTACCCTACAACAAATACTTCTTGTATCATGTTGTTCTTTTTGTAGACAAAGAAACATATTTTTACTGAACCAGTAAGAGAAAAAATACATAGGGTCCTGAAAAAAGGGAGACTGGATTCCTTGTTTTAGATATTACATAACAAGTCATTGGGACTATGAGGCTGGTAGTTGACCTCTCTCTTGCTCTCACAGCCATATCTGCTCCATTAGCAAGACCTGTTGGCTCTGCCTTCCACTGATCTAGAATCCAACTGCTTCTCCCCACCCCCTCAATTACCCTTCCCTATCCCAGGTGCAAGCCAATTTCCTTTCCTGACTCAATTACCAATGATTGCAACAGACTCCTGACTGGTCCCTCCTCAACTGTGTTTGCCCCCCGGAAAATTTATTCACATGAATGGCCAAAGGGATTCTTTTAAAGTGGACCAGCTAAAGTCCCTCCTTTGCACATCAGCCATGTATAAGGGCTCTCACCCCACTTGGAGTAATGCCAAAAAGGCCCTACATGCTTTGGCTCCTGTCTCCTTCACTTCCTGGTCTTTATCTCTTCCTGCTCCTGATCTTGCTCACTACACTCCGGCCACACTACCCTTCTCACTGCTCTATCAACAAATGAATCATCCTCCCATCTTGTGGCTTTTGCACTTATTGTTCCCTTTACCCAGATATGTTCAATCCTCTCTCCCCTCAAATCCTCATGGATCACACTCTCACCTCTTTCAGACCTTTCTTTCATAGTTTCCTCTTCTTAAGGCCTTTTTTTTCACTCCCTCTGTTAAAATGACACTTCTTTCCACCCTCCCCTATGCACCTCCCATCTGCCCTGCCTTATTGGCTGATTCTACTTATTTACTTAAACTAGAATGTAACCCTTCCTTCTCCTCACAAGGACTTTTGTCTGCTTTCTTCATTGCTTTACTTCCAGTACCTAGAACAAATCTGGAGTATAGTGCTCGATAAATGCTTATAACGAATAAATGAACAGCAGTTAAATAGTTCAACCAAGCAGCCTTTTGAGATCTAGTTTTATGCTACAAGTTGCAAAATGCATATTTAAAACTTAAATCAAAAAAGAGCAAAGTTAGTGTTCTGACTCTTCAACCATTAGATATTTTTTAAATGATATATTATTAGTTCTTTTTGACAAATTTGCAAATTGAGACCCAAAGTGATTGAGCCTGCTACAGTCATATCCAAACTGTGGACGTGAATCTTAATATATGGCCCATGAGTCTTGGCAGCACTGACTTTGTCACTCCATCAGCACAACTCTGGGGGCCAGAAAGAGTTAATGCAATGTTTAGGCAGATATGAATTACTACAAAGGACTGGGACAGCCTAGCTCAATAGGAATCTGGGAAAATTTTTTAGATGGTCAACTTTAAGGACAATGGTGTGATGTCTGGGATATGAATAAATCCACACCCCAAATTCTGAAGTGAACTTCTGAGAAAATTGAATGACTTCTGTATGGCACCTTTTATAAATCTAGCAGAAACCAAATTTACATCAATGCCAAAGGCAGAGTGAATCTTTCTCCAGGAAGTGCCTAATCCTGCAATAAACCTGTTGAAGAGACAAGTTTAATGTTCACCAAGGCTAAGTGTTTAAGAGGTCTCCATGGTATAATTTATCACCAGTACAAGTTTCTCCTTTCCTTTAAAAGCCATGAAAATTGCTCCACAATCCCACTAGGAACTAAGCTGCTCATGTCAGGAACATGGTTTGCAATTCATTTCTATTTTCATAGCACTTCTTTGTTTATTCCTTGTTGAAGGAATATATGCTATTATATATACTACAGAGCCACAGGGTATAGTCACATGAAAATTCAGAGGATAAAATATTTAAAAACTAGCACTGCTTGACTATAATACACTGAGTAAAAACAGCATTATATTGTTTATTTGCCATGGCACAACAATTTGAACAGAAAGTTTCAAATTTAAATGGGAATAAGGAAGGTGGTCACTGAATTTTGATTTCTAACCTAGTCAAAAAATTAAATAGACTATATTACAGCTTGTGAGGCTTATTCAGGAATTCTGTAAGGCTGAACATCCCTGAATCCTTTTCATCATACTAGTTGTAAAAGAAAATGTGTACTAAATTTACCAAGAGCAATAGCGTTCAAGATTAGTGTTGCAGAAATATAAAGAGAACTTTTTTTGTATTATATGCCAAATACATAAAAAGAATAAATAAAGACACAGTTGGCAGAGACATATTTCCCTCCTATTCTGCTTTAAAAACAAACCAATTTAAAAAACCGCATGAGTCTATATGCACACACATATATATTTGAGAGCAGGGTCCATTTTCAGGGAGACATCCATTTACTACCATACCGTTTATCACTAAATAGTCCTTCAGAAGAGGAGTGGTAAGGTATGAGGAACTTTTTATCATTAGTGATAAACTGGAACTTTCTCAGATTTCAGTTCAGAACATCCTATGGCAGAGTTTTATGTAAAGTGGTAGGAGGAGGAGATTTGGTGCTAGTTTTTGAAAATTCTGAATATTTACCCCCAACTTTTGATTAACATTTCAGATTTTGGCCTAGAAGTGCTTGTTTTATTTTATTTTATTTTATTTTTTAAAAGATTTTATTTATTTATTTGACAGAGAGAAACACAGCTAGAGAGGGAACACAAGCAGGGGGAGTGAGAGAGGGAGAAGCAGGCTTCCTGCTGAGCAGGGAGCCCGATGTGGGACTTGATCCTGGGACTCCAGGATCATGACCTGAGCTGAAGGCAGTCGCTTAACCAACTGAGCCACCGAGGCGCCCCGTGAAGTGCTTGTTTTAGAACTGAAATTTGCTTCTCATCTCCCTCATCTCCAGTTTATGTATCATATATGATGCAGAGGGCAGTGGCTGGGCACATATATTCCCATGTTCATATACATCTCCATATTATTCCACAAATATTTGTATACAGTATTAAGATATCAACAACAAAAAACTTGGAATTCATCAGCTCATCTAATGGTTTTTCACAGCTGAAAGCAATGCAACTGGGAAGCAGAAAGTAGTGTGGTGAAGAGCCAGGCATAGCAGGTAGCATGGCATGAAAGAAAAGGCCAGTCATAGAAGAAAATGGAGAAAATGGAAGCAGCCAGCCAAAATTCTCAGACTTACATAAAACACAACTCCACACAGAAGCTGAGGAGTTAAATCTAAGCTGGCTGTCGTGGTGTATAATGAAAACTAGGAAGGGCAGCGGGAGCAGCCAGGGTGAACAGACCAACATTGAGGCATCCCGGGTGAGGGACTAAGTGGACTGGGGTAGACTCTTAAAGCACCAACAGTTCCTCACATCCATGCTCTTGGCCAGGTTGCCGGGTGACTGAGAGGTAAGACCAGAAGAGAAGCATCTGATAATAAAAACCAAGCACGGGGCACAGATTTGGCCAGGGAGAGTCACACTCTAGGATGGGGGAGGGAGGCACTCCCCGCTCAATCTATACATAAAGGCGATCTCTTCTCTATTATTGTGCATAGGTCTATTGTACCTGAAATAAAAAAAGACTTGATTTCTCTCTCCTTTTCCGGCATCACTGCTACTCCTCCCTTCACCCCGCCCCCCCTTGCTTTCCAGGGAAGATACAGTTCATATGCCTCAAACCTGATTTGGCGCAGATTTACTAAGTCCTGATTCAATTCAATTTTAATATCTATGGAGCACCTGCTGAATACAAAGCTCACATTTCCTGTAACCACGAGTAGACAGTACTGTTGGGACCCAACAGAATGAAAAACGGATCCTCAAGCCCTTGGCAGAGACCTGGCTATCACCAGGCAGATTCTGAGCACTGATATCTGCAGTTGGCTTCCCTACACAGGTACCAAGGGATGACAGGAAAGCCAGAGAGAGACCATTAAGACCTTCTTTCCCTTAGCATATGGAGCATTTTATTTCCAAAATGGATTGAGGTCAGACAGAAATACCACAAGGCACGCTGAATCTCTGAATGTGAAAGGTTTGCAATGTGTGCTGTGGGCACTGGAGTCACTAATATGTATGAAAGTCCATGGGACTATTTCACCATGTAATACATTACAGTGCTGGAAAAAATCGATGTCCTAGGGCACAGAAAGATGAATACAGAGCTTTTCAATTATCTTTTTCCCCCTAAAAAGATTTCTCCCCTCAAACAGATTCAAAAGGCGATATGATATTGTTTTCATTTTTGTTAAGAATATGTTGAATCAAAAAAAAAAAAAAAAAAGAATATGTTGAATCTATGCAAGGATCTCACCCAGTTCAATCCCACTGGGTAATGGCCCACTGGGCAGAAGACTATATAGACCCTCAAAACCCAGTAGGTTAATAAAACTCTCTCTGAGAGTGCTCAGTGAATGAGGATGAGATATCTTCAGCAATTGACTTGTCTGTTTAACAGTCTAGCTGCACCCAATTTCTTTCAGATTGACATTGTCTTTTTTTTTTTTTTAAACCAATGTCGTCTGTCAGTAAGTACATGGATCACAGTATTGTTTTAAAATAAAAATTTCCTGTCACACTCACATCTTGGGAAATATAACAAAAGCAATCCTAATATCCTAGCTTCTTCATATTCAGTCAAAGAAGAAACCAGGGTCGGTTTACTACAATGGCAGAAACCTAACTTTCAATCTCAATTACCCAAAAGGCATGGGGTCACCTGCTACCTTTGAAGAAACAGGCCTGCACATAAACGATGAGATCCCAAGAATAAGCTTGGAGACTTTCCAACTTGTTGGGGGGCACCAAAGACTATTCTAGTGGGACACAAAGGATTCATTCTGTGTTTTGGAATAGATATATTTTACCTGGTACCTAAAGCACTCCCTACCAGTGTTAACAAGGTGTGAAGAGAAGGTTTGTTGGCCTTGTTATAGCGGTAAAGCCCTTTCTCCAAACTAAATTTTACACCAAAGGCCAATAAATAATAAAATCAAAAGCAGAATGCCTCTGTAGCAACGGGTATGCAAGTGTGTTGGGGGCAGGCTAAGGGAGAGATGAGGGAGGCTAGAATCTAAATAGTGCTCGTGCATAGGAGCTGCTTGAGAAACACTTGTTATTAAGAATAAATGGGCTACCATTTTGGGAAAGGACAGACTGGATTGCTCTGAAGTCCCACAGTGTGTTTACCTCAAATAGACTCAGCCTGCCCTTTCCTCTGGTGGTCTATCACGGCATTTTCATCTACTCCTGGTCTCGGGAAGATGGCCCTTAGAACCAGGGAATGCCTGAGGTACCCGAACCCTGGAAAGGTGGTGATTTATTGAGCTTTTGATTCTGCCTGTTTCTTTGCTGATTCATTTCTTTGCCTGTTTGATTTGCTGGTTGTTGTCTTAAGTCCCAGGTACTTCCCAAATACAGTTCCCCAGCTGCCTGGCACATTGACCACAAGGGCCTGCTTCTGGCCATCTAACCACTGTATGTCAGAAAATCTGTCCTCAACAGCTCAACATTCTACTGAGAGGCTGTCTCTTTTTCAGATTTTTACATTATGGCTGCAGTGAAATAAAATGCATTTTTTTTAAGCTACAAAGAGTTAAGGTTCTTCCCAAAAACACTAGGGTACTTGATATGCTACATTTATTTTCAAGGACACAGGATTCTTAATATCCATTCTTTCATTGATTCATTCAACAAAAATTTATTGAGCGCCTACTCTGTGGGAAGCACTGCCCTTGACATTGGGGGATAACAATGAATAAGACAGATAATTCTCTTCCTCCATGGCAGTAACATTCCAGGGGGTGAAGTCAGAAAAACATACAAACAAACAAATAAAGGAACAAGAATAAATAAAGAGCACAAGACAGTGTTGCGTGTGCTGAAGAAAATGAAACAGTGAGGTCATGGATATGAGGAGCTGGGATGAGGGGCTATTTTAAATGGAATAACCAGAGAGGTTCTACCTGAGGAGGTAACACTAGAGCTCAGCAAGACTCGACTACTGACAGTGTGTTCCTCTGAGATCTCACTTGGTAGCCTTCACCAGGAAATAACAAGAATATGAAGGAAGTACATAAAATATCTTTTATTTGTCTGCATTTATGTGGTTTAGGTTCTACTAAAAGCTGAGCTTCATGGCAGAGAGCCACATATATTTCTAATTGGGCACAAGGAGTCTTATTAGAGAAATATTTATTACATGAAACTAGATAAAATACTCCAGATGGTATCTGGGCATTTGCATAGAGCTTCATGTCAAATTAATAATCATTAATTAAGGTTTAGATTATTCAGAATAAGCTGGATTGAACCAAGATAAATAAGTGGTCAGGCCAGTACTAACCTCCTATGAAAATTTCAAGTAGACAAGGTTTGGCCTTGAAGATGCTCAAATCTCCTTCTAGAATTCTCTCTTTATCATATTCGCCACCAATGTACCCACAGTCTTCAAACTTTACAGTTTAGCAATTCTGGACTTAACCAAGTAATTGAAAGAATCTGCCCTAAAAGAGTCTGAGCATCCCTCCTTTTAACTTAAAAGCAATTTCGCCAGATGATCTTCTTTAAATTGAGTAAACCATCCATCACAAAATTCTTGAGACCAATTTAAGAATTCAACAAAATTTCTTGTGCCTAATAACACCCTTGCTCAGCTGCAGAGGAAAGTTAAGAAGATAATATGTGAAATAGAGCAATTCTGAAATCTTTGCATTTTCTGATTTGTGTTATGGTAAAATACAATGAAAAGAATTGCTTTTGACCCTGTCAAGTGGAACCTCAAGGACAAAGATTTTATCGTTTCTTTTCCTGGAAAATTGATGTAAAGATTCAATTTACTTTGGAGTATCCAAGTGCTTCAGCAACTAAGAAAAAAAAAAGATTGATTTTTTTTTCATATAGATGTCATATAATTAAGTTCTAATTTGATAAAAGAGCTGATCAAAACATGGTGACCATTCTGAAATGTTCCTAGGTGCCAAACAATCACTTGTAATGCTTGTAGAAAGAAAAATGTCTATTTCCTTTATGTGAGTCAGGTATTGTGTTTCCATACTAATGGTCCCACCCTTATTCTGAGAAAGGAATTAGAAATCCAGTGTTTGGGCACTCCTCTTATGTTTCTGTGTATTTTGACTGTGCCACATACAGCCTTACATTGTAGTTTCTGGGTGAAGATCTATGTAGCAAATGCTATTGGTGCCCTCCCAGATTCCTTCAAAAATCATCGTTTCTGAAAAGGCCAAGGGCTTCCTGTTGCAAGCACCTGCGATTGCTGAGAGCATTTCTGGCCCAGAACATGCCAGGACTGCACATGGTGCTGGATGGAAGTGCTACAGAATTAACTCCCCAGAGGCAGCCTTTGGCCAATGATAGAAAGGCAATGGTTGAAAAGTACCCCAGCTTATCTTCCCCTTGAGGATACAACTCAGAGGCACACTCTATGTCATCTTCTAGAGACCCCCCCAAGTGGGACAGAGTCCCAGTTGCCTGCTGCTGTGATGTGTTCATTAATGTATCTTCTAACGGTTTTTCTTTCTTGCCCTGTTTTCCATCTCCACTCCCTTAACCAGTGTTTCATGGGATAACTTCCTAAATAAACGACTTGCATTCAAATCTTTGCCTCAGAGTCTCTTGGGAATTACAACCTAAAGTTATCTACATCTTAAATATGCAGAGACTATTAATGCTAAAGAATAGGTCCAAAACAAGACTTTTTTTTTTTTTTTGTATTTCTTAAAACACTTAATGCAGTGCCTTTGTACAGAAAATGCGGCACGGATAATGATGAAGAAAGCATCTAATATCAATTGAACACATCTATGGTGTGTGCTGAGCTAAACTTTATATGTGACTTTCTTAATAACCTGGTAAGGTAGATACTATTAAAGGCATAGTCTTCACCTTGTTCGCCATTGGGCTTCAGCTCCTAAAAGAGTACCTAAAACATATCAGGCATTCGTTAAATACCTGTTGCATAAACCCAATTTTACAGATGATGTAACAGTGACTTAGAAAGGTTAAGTAACTTGCTGATGGCTCTGCAGCTGTTGCTAGAGTTCAAGCTCTTAAGCCCCCACTCTCCTAGAAGATGGCCTAGTTGAGGAAGAAGTGGGGAGTCCACTTAATCAATATTTATTTGCTCTGGGCTTGCAGACAGATTAAGCTATTTGTGGGGTTGCTAACACAGCTGTTTAACAAACACATAAAATCTGCAGCCCTTGTGTCTTCATTTGCTGATTACAGTAGTCCTAATCCTTCTGGCTACCTGTATCCTTTCCTACACTTCTCCTGGCATCTTCTGAATAAGCACACCCACAAGTCTGTCCTTGCATGTGTTTGGTAAAAGTATTTCAACATTTCATTTTGGTGATTAACACATGCCATGATCAAATGTAGGCAAATGTCCTACTTGTCTAACAGCAATTTCTCAGTTTGAAAGTAAGAAAGGCAGAGTAACTAGCCTGCCTTAGTAATATGTAAATACCATTCTTTTATTATTATTCTCATCATTACTATCATTAAAAACATACTAATATGGAGCGAAGCAGGTAGAAGTGGTAGTAGTGGCAATATTTGTTTTCTGCCTCAAAATAAATTAGGAACACTTAGTATGTCAAGAAAAAAATCTTTTTCAGTTAATAATGTACATATTTGAGCTATCTATACCTTACTTCCTTAATAAATTAATAATGTTGCTAGCCCATCAACTGGAAACTTTTTAATTTTTGCTGAATTTGTTTAAAAACAAAGCACAGCACTTCTCCATAGAAGATATACAAATGGCTAACAGACACATGAAAAAATGTTCAGCGTCACTAGCTATCAGGGAAATTCAAATCAAAACCATACTGAGATACCACCTTACACCAGTCAGAATGGCCAAAATTAACAAGTCAACAAACAACAAGTGTTGGAGAGGCTGCGGAGAAAGGGGAACCCTCTTACACTGTTGGTGGGAATGTAAACTGGTGCAGCCGCTTTGGAAAACAGTGTGGAGATTCCTTAAAAAATTAAAAATAGAGCTACCCTATGACCCTGCAATTTCACTACTGGGCATTTACCCCAAAGACACAGATGTAGTGAAGAGAAGGGCCATATGCACTCCAATGTTCATCGCAGCAATGGCCACAATCGCCAAACTGTGGAAAGAGCCAAGGTGCCCATCAACAGATGAATGGATAAGGAAGATGTGGTACATATATACAATGGAATACTATGCCTCCATCCGAAAGATAAATATCCAACTTTGTAGCAACATGGACTGGACTGGAAGAGATTATGCTGTGTGAAATAAGCCAAGTAGAGAAAGTCAAGTATCACATGGTTTCACTTACTTGTGGTGCATGAGGGGTAACCTAGAGAACAGTGGGAGAAGGAAAGTAAATGGGAAGCAGGGTAATCCAGGGAGAAAAACGAAACAACAGAGACTTTGGACACAGAAACAAACTGAGGGACTTGGAGGGATGGGGGTGGAGGGATGGGAGAGCCTGGTGGTGGGTACTGGGGGCACCTATTGCGTGGGGCACTGGGTGTGGGGAATGGGGAATGAATCTTGGAACACTGGATAGAAAATTTAACAATAAAAAAAAGGCAAAAAAAAAAACCCAAATCAGAAAAGAAAAAAA